>KZ653811.1:20542-38531 GCA_001010745.2 Gerris buenoi | reverse complement strand
CGTGAGTTCGAATCCCGGAGGGGTCAGACATGTTTCACACTAATGATCTCATCGAGTAGATGAGTAAAGTGGTCGGATAACCCCCCGTCCTGTAATGACCCATTGTGCTGTCGAACGGGACTAAAATTAAAAAAAAAAAAAAAAAAAAAAAAATATTGTGGTGAAACTATTGAGAATTGATCCATGGTATATATTATAGTGTTTTTTTTGTTTTTTTTTGTAACAAATGATGGGTAGAATCTGCTGAAATCGAGAGAGAGAGAGAGAGAAAAAAAATAAGTTAATTATCTAAGAAAATAGAAATTGCAATGCTGGTTTGCAGAACCTGTATTAAAAAAAACTGAACTTAACAAAAATCTAAAAACATAATATGGGAGGTGCATAGCATTATTATTATTTATATACTCGTAATATTAACAATAAATTAAATGAAAAAATTCCAGGTTTTAAATTAAATTCCCTGACTTTCCCAGGTCATATAAAATTCCCTGACTTTTCCAGGTATTCCAGGTTTTCCAGGTCGCTGGACACCCTGGTTATGATTAGTTCATTACAATGAAGAACTAATTGATTATATCATTACCACACCTTAATCATCCATCAACTTAATATTTTAAGAATCATCAATTTAAAAAAAAGTGTTAATTTTCAACACGGAGCGGCCACATCGCATTACACTGCAAAAATGAAAGGTGCACATTAGAGGTGGGCCAGGCCACATTTAAAAGTAAATTTCTGTTTGAAGTTAACTGGCTTAAGTGTGTTCAAACTGATTCTAAAAAAATCTATTCTTAAAATGGGTAGCTTTGATGACAAACTTTTTATTATTTCAAATTCATCTTGCTGTAGAAGTAAAACAAACAGGAATTATAAAAAAGAAAGCGTAAAGTAGAAATATCTTGAGAAATTAACACTCATTTTAAAGATTTGTTAGAGGGTGAGCATTTTTTTTATATATATATTTTAGAATATCCAGTGACACATTTTGTAAGTTACAGGAGGCTTTACACCAAGATGTGCTGAAAAAAAAAACTTCATTTCAAGCTCCAGTTAGCCCTGAGGAACGCTTGGAATATGCTCAAGTTAAGCTTCTAAATTATTACAAATTAATAGCAATACTTCAGAGGCAATAAGTATACAATTAAGTGAAAAAAAGTTATTTTTTAAAAAATGAATAATTATTTACCTCAGGAAAGAATTTAATAAATTATAAATAATAAAGGGGACTTCATCTATTTATTTTTTAATATAAAATCGTTTATTACCTAATTCAATTCTGAAAACATCAAGAATTCATTGAATCAAACATTTAATGAATAACAAAAATGTTAAAAGAAGTTATTGTCAATTGTTAATTTGCTGCTAGAAATCAGTGTTAACAATTTACATGCATACGCAAACAATAAAAATTATGTAAATACATATAATATTACCCATAGTTATTGAACTATGGAATGAATATTTTGAAGTATAAAAATGTTATCATAAATAAATAATTCAATAAATATACGCTTAGTTTGTTATGTCTTAATATATTAATAAATATGTAAGAATATAGTATGTAGCAATAACTTGCCGAATTATTGCTCGTGCCTATCGCTCACTGTGTCTATGTGGCTTTCCTGATAAACTAGTAAGGGTATTTGTATTTGTGTCTGGGGCAGGTAGTCAGAGGTTCTTTATCAGTGCATGGCTGAGGAGCTCCTGCCTTCAATATTAATAACTAATAATAATTAATAACTTTTAAAAAAAGTAGAGTGAAGAGGTAAGTCCTGAGAATCTTAAAACCCCCTTAAAATAGTCACTTAAGATGATTTATCCACAATGATAAGTGCAAATTGCCTTTCACTTAAATTTCTTACCAAGTTGTACATCAAAGATAAACAATGAAAGAATTATACCTCCTTCATAATTTGGATAAAAGCCATATTCATCTAACCAACAATAGTCAGGGTCCTCACGGCGATATCAGATCCCACCTGAGAGATACTCATAATTTTGTTTTTTTAATATTTGTATTGGTTATTTTTAATAGTGGTAAGCAATGTCATTCAAGAGGCAAGCAAGACAATGACATTGTTCCTAAGGGTTGTAAGCAGCCTCCCATATCTAGCCAAAAATACTGAGAATGAACTTCCTGAAACTTCAATTTAAACACATTATCTTTAGTAACCAGATATCTTAGAGTCGTTTGAATTTTTATTTTGGGGTTCAAAGCATCTCAGAACCTAGTTTTCTTTCAAGTTAAAGGAGTTACTTTTTTCAGAAAAATATTTGAATTAGATCTCGTTTATTTTTGAATTAATATTGTACTTCTCAGGGTCGTCTTCTGCCCATTCTCCCAACATGCTAGTCAAAGCTCCCAGACTTTCTCTTCTTGAAACCCCGGTTATTTAGGAGGGCCTGTCTTTTGTTGATAATACAATTGAATTATTTAGTTCATATAAATATTCAATTCCTGCTCGCATAATCCTTGCATACTTTCTCAAATGAGACATTTTTTTGACTCCTAACATTAAAAAAATTGAGGAAGACCGGCAGTGAAAACACATATCTGGATGAAAATGCGTAAGCAGGGATGAATTCACTCAGGGAGGTTCCTCCAAAAGGCTTACGCTTGATCTACATCCAAAATGAAATAGTGTAAATCCTACATTAATCATAATAGCTAAAATCCAAAGTATTGTCAAATAAACTAATTAAAAAATAAAAATAGAATGAGTAAACCAGATTTTGTAGCAAACATCTGATCCAAATAGTAACTGACTGACTACCACATCAGTCAGCATCTTGTGTGTAATAAGTCAAGACAAACAAATAAAACTAAACCCACATATCAGAACTGAAATCTCCTTACCTTAATCACTACTGTATACACTTAAAAAAAAAGGATAATAATAAAATAACAACATGAACAATTTATTACTTTTTATTTATTTAAATTTAACATCACAATAGGGAGGTACACTTAAGGTTTAGTCATTATAACTATAATTTGAAACATTATCAACAATTAGATTATTAATAGTCACAGGTTACTTCATACTAGAATAATTTCATCTTATTCTATAGGCAAAAATGGTTTTATTTATAATCCCTCCATGAAAAACCCAATCAAATTATATTTTATTGATTAGGTATCCTACTTTCCATAATTATAATAGGAGTGAAAGTGAAAATCAGGGTATATTTATAGTTAGTGTATAATTAAAGTATAGTGGTGAACCCCAGCTTCATTCTCTCAAATTTATTAAATCTACTATCGGACTTTGCAAGCCTACACTGAAATAAATAATTTAACTATACTTTTCAACAGTTCTAATAAATCTAAGAATAATAAATAAAACACACATAATAATACCTATTAGAACTGCAAATGATAAGTTTTTTTTTTAATTAGGTATTTTTTTAGTTGTTCACTGGTAAATTATATTGCAACAATAATGTTGATGCAATGTAGTTTACATTGTTCCTTTTTTAAAAAATAAAACAAACTATGCACACATATTAATACAAATCAATAACTGAAATAATAATAATATATTAGGCATTGTCACAAAAATAAACTAACAAAAGACTAGAAAAATAGTATTAGACTTAAAAAATAATTAAGTAATTAAAAATTAATCGAGATTGCTAAGAGATTAAATAAAATTTACCCAAATTAAAATATAAATGGAATAAGTAGGAAACGGTGTTTTTTTTTTTGTTTTTTTTTTTTAAATCTCGGCTAAATACTGATGAGTGAACTTTTGACATATTTTAACAACAAATTGATTTGTGAATAGTCCCCTAATATGTATGCACATCTAAAATCTCTTAGATCTAGCTTTAATATGCTTAATTATGTTTTCAACAACCTCTGTACTGGTGGCAGTTCCGCCAATGTCAGGCGTCCTTACTTGGTCTTCGCAGATGGTTTTCACAATAGCTTTCCTAATGAGTTCGGCATGTTCAAATTTACCAAGATGCTCAAGGAGATCTACTGAAGCATTAATCATAGCGACAGGGTTAGCGATGTTCTTACCAGCAATGGCAGTTCCAGTATTTCGAGTACCAGGTTCGAAAATTGCATAATGTTCACCATAGTTCTTTCCTGAGAGAAGACCGGCTCCACCCATGAGACCGCAGATCACATTGGATACAATAGCACCGTAAAGATTTGGCATTACCATGACATCAAATTGTTGTGGCCTAGAAACCAGCTGCATACAACAATTATCAATGATCATATCATTATGTTGAATCTCCGGATAATCCTTAGCAACTTTACGTGTAGTATCTAAAAATAAGCCATCTGATAATTTCATGATATTGGCTTTATGCACTGTTGTGACCTTCTTTCTGCCATGTCTGATAGCATATTCAAAAGCGAATCTAGCCAATCTTTCCGAGTTATCAGCAGTGATAATCTTCATACTTTCAACAACTCCTGAAACGGACTCATGTTCTAACATAGCATATTCACCCTCAGTATTTTGCCTGATAATATGAATGTCAACATCCTTGTGTATACAAGGTATACCTGGGTAAGAAAGGCAATGTAACACGCTGACATAAAGATCCAGTTCGTTCCTAATAGCGACATTTCTTGACATTATCTCAGTATCGAGGCTTCCTGTTTCGATGTTGCCTTTGATAGCGAGTCCGTTACGTCGAATAGAGATGATGGCATACTCCAAATCATTGTTATCGTCGGAATTCGGGTCTATATCGACTATTTCGAAGTCTACAGGGATACCACCAATTTTAAATATTTCCTTAACGTATTCCATGAGTTCAGGTCCAATGCCGCCACCAGGTAACATAGTGACTGAGTGACGACCTCCGTATTCGGCTCTCGGAAACCCTTGAACTTTACGGACGACCGGAGTTTTGTGTTGCAGATCGAGGATCTGCATTGTCGAATAATTCGCAACATTGGACCTTCTGGCTAAATCCGACACAAGGAATTCACCGTAGCGTTGGGCGGAAAAACGGAAGAGTCGAGTCGCCATACTTTATAAAAACTATTTAAAATTAAAATACCAATAAGTATCTTACCTACAGAACTGTAAAAATAACTTTAGACGCAAAATAATTCGTGAAAAAGGAGAGGCCTTTACATCTTAACCTGACAGAAGGTTATAGTCTTCACAAGGTTTCTTTCTCTAATTTAAAATCTGTGACGTTACATATTTTTTTATACGATAATTATTTTTAAAATCTTGTCATAATTCATGATTCTCAATTTAAGTTAAAAATTATTTGATAGGAACCGAGTATACATTAATTTATAGGAACAAGGTTAAAGTGAAACTATAAAAAGAAGGTTTGGGTTTGGAATGAGATTGAATCGATTATGAGGATGAGGGAGGGGGAAGGGAGTTCCGAGTGGCGGTACCGGGCACTAAAATAAAACAAAATCAAGATGTGAAGATGAACAATAAAAATTAAAAATGTAATGCCTTTTTAACAACTGGTTATAAAATATTGTCATTATTATATTAAAACAGATGAGAATTTAATTTTCAGTTGAAGATGTTCTTCAAACGTTCGTCTATATTGTATGTCTCATCCATTGTTGCATGTTTTAAAAAAACGAATTATGGATTACGTTAATTTATCACCAAACATTTCTATCATTATATTCATTTGGTTTGATCACATGATAATGAATATGATCAAAAAAATCATAAAGCATAGTAGTTTATTTTTGTGTTATTTTACCAATGAAGCAAAAATAGGTAAAAAATTAAATGAAAAAAATAACCTCTAGTAATGGTGATGGTGATAACTTAGACTTAGAATTAGAAGACAAGAAAAGGGATTGAAATGTTCCCTCAGCAATCTCTGCTACAATATAAGAATATAATAAAGGAATTATTATTACATTTTCTTGAAATCTGTAGAAAATCCCGAATATTTCTAGACGATTACAAATTAAACATTCTACTGGCGTCAGTTTATAGAAAATACTGTCCACGTCCTCGTGACTCGTGAAAATTGTCTAGTGGCAACACTGAATATAAATATATTCAGTTCATTGGCATTAGTCAACACAATATTTATATACCCTATTTATTATATTTACAATATCCGATTTAAATTTTGACTGGCGACAATGAAATTGGCACCCTATTTTTCCTTTTATATTTTACTTTCAATATGTTTGTTTTGGTTCTTTTGTGAGGCGGCAGGCGACAATCAGAGTAAATGTTTTGGGGGGGGGGGATTATTTTACGATGGATGCTTTTTTTAAAGCATTATCGTAAAAATTAATCTGAGACCAAAAAAAAATCTTTAAGAATTAAAAAAAAATTAAACTTGTTATTTAGCAAATATAATGAATGAGTTATAAACAAAATAAATTATTAAATTTTAAAAAATGAATGATGTAATTAATTTAGTATGTACTAGAAAAAATTAAATTTTGTCAGAATAATGGCAAACCTGTTCAACTGTTCAGTCAAGTCAAATTTTTGAATGCGCGCGTACGGTTTTTTCTCGGTTAATTTCTCTTTAATTGATATAAGTAATTTATCCGTCGGTTTCGGTTTTTTGCATATTATTAATCAATATCAACGAATATGTAAGTAATTCAAATATTGCTTTGTGGGTGATTATATATTTATTATCTTATACCATAAGCACAGATTTTTCGGTTTGGGTCAACACTCAACAGGTTGTAGGTATTTAGTTTTTCACCCGTTGAGTTTTTTTGCGAAAACTAAAGTGTATGTTTTATACTTATTGATCAGTCCTTTTTAGGATATAGTATAGTAAATAGATCTTAACAAATTAACATAGTGGAATATGGGGAGAACGAGTAACCTCCAGGGGGTGATCTCAATACCTCAATGTGAATAACAAGATTATACCATTTAAAAGGGGTTAGATTATGCCTTCGCCCACGTTCAGGGTTATAAATATCAAAATATTCGGTAAATCATTCTCTATAAAATCGAAAACAGTATAAACTTCGTTAGAGTCACTTTGTATATTAGTATTTGCTATTTAAAATCTTCAAAAGTGTTCATAAAGACAGAGAGAGTCGACAAATTAAACTTAAGGCTCTACCGCTCTTTGAGGTTAGAAAAATCATTAAACTGAAAATGAAAATTATATTGGTTCTAAGCAAGATATCAAAAATCTAAGTACAGGCTTCTTTCCTAATTTTAATTCTGCACAATTTGAGCCCTATTTCAACTTCCTATAATAAATATTACAGGCGCCTTTTCAATTCAACGATAATACTCCTTGTAACAAAAATACTACTTGTATTGAAATGGCGCCTGTACTATTTATCATAGGAAGTTGAAATAGAGCTCAAATTGTGCAGAATTAAAATTGGGAATGAAGCCTGTACTTAGATTTTTTATATCTTGCTTAGAACCAGTATAATTTTAATTTTACTGTTTTTCCTAACCTCAAAGGGCGGTAGAGCCTTAAGGAGAATGAGTATCTAGAACTTCCTAATTATATGATTATTTGAGAGTTTGATGTGGGATAACAATCGCTTTGCAGAGTTAAAACCTTATATATAGCCATCAATTATAGTTATACTTATTGATTTTATATACTTATGAAAATTACTATTTACTACCCCAATCGCCACTGTACTATTTTTAATAAAAGAACTGTTTTGTGACAGTGCAGAAAATTCAAAAATTAGGTTGAGGAGCCAATGAGAGCTCCAGATTTATACATTTTTGAAAGTAGGGCTATCTAAGCTAACTAAAATGTCATTGCATAACCTCCAAGTGGCTTTTTTTTTTCCTCACATAAGTTGGCCAACTTGAGTATCACAAAACGATTCTACTTGTACAAATGCTGTATTATTTATTACAATTTTTTGACAGTGTGGGAAAATGAAGAGAGCCAATGAAGTGTACATCTCAAAGCTCTTATTGGCTCTCCGCCCCAGTTTATTAATTTTTTCCTACACTGTCAAAAATTAAAATGTTAACACTGATAATACTAAACACCTATTACAAAAATTTATAATATATCTCAGAGCTAGAGATGTAAAAAAGCGTTTTTTTTTAGGTGGCGTTTTTTTTCTAACATAAAATGTGTTTTTTTTTTCATGTTTTTTTTTCACGAGCATGTTTTTTTTCACCGATGCTAAAGAAGGTATGTTTTTAACATAAAAGGCAGTTGCTCATCATCAAAATACCTTTAATTAATATTATACTTCAGAAATTAAATTTAAATATTATATCCTATAGATTATTTTAAACATTAAACCATAATATATATTTTTTTTGATAAAACAAAAACAATTTGTTATAATAATCTACACCACTAACGTAGTTGAATAAATTAACTGATTTTTTTGCCAACTTTTTGATTTTGTACTATAAAAATTTACTCAAATTTTATTAACCAATCAATAAATATATACTTGTTTACAATATCTTATTTGATAAAAAGATTATATATACTCGTATTATAAAATAAATCATACTATGTAATTCTACTTTAACTCATTAAACAAACTGGACTTAATTTTTTTTTTTTTTTTAAATAAAAGTTAATTTTACCCTGGCCGTCAGTGGATGAACTGATTAGATTTTGTAACCATTTTAAAAATTAAATATTTGAATACATAAAAAACTGGCCTATTAACTGGAGCCNCTCTCAACCGTTTTTTTTTTTTTTTTTTTCATTTACATCTTTACTCAGAGCACTGAGCAAACTCTCGTACTCAAATTCTATTCTCTTATAATGCTCTAGGGTTAAGTTTAATTTTATTTGTAGGTAATAAATTGATTTCCTGATACCAAGTGGTAAATGGTTATATTTATTATAGGTTTATAGGTTCAAGTTATAAGTTATTAGAGCAATAAATGTGTTGTAGCTAAAAATTAATATATGATGTTTGGCATTTTCGTCATGTATATTGGTTTACCTTAGGTTCATTGTACGCTCATAAGACAGACCTGAAGTTTGTTTCCTGTATTTCAATAGTCAAAAACTTCCTCACTATTTTATCAGTTGAAATAAGTCTCACATGTCCATTGTCCATGCTATATTAATTTAATTTGCTTTACATGCTTTGATAGGAGAACTTATCCATGAAATTCTAGTACATAGCAGTTTTGTTTCTTTCTATTTTTCCACTTTCCATCTTCGTCCACCGGTCCAAATATTCTTCTTAATATTTTCTGCTCAAAAATTTCCAGCTTATTATAATCTCCTTGGTAAGCATCCAGGTTTTGCTTCCAAAAATAGCTTCTGTTGTTATGTTATTTTGTCCTTATTGTCCAGGAGATAGTGCGAACAAATGTGTCTGCCTAACATCAAGCTAGAATTTTGTATAAGTTAATCTTTTGGTACCTTTTAAGAATATGTTGTGGCTAAGTTAGTCTGCTGGACATATAGTCAGGGTGCACATAGGCAAAAAAGTCACTTATACATACTCTTTCCAAACCTTTTTGTATGGCTTGTTTAGGCCAAGTCTGACACCGTTTTCCTCTGTGACTTTTTTTAGTTTTGGGGCGTTTTTTTATTGTTTGAACCGTAAAACAATATTAAAATGGTGATTTATAGGGTTCAAATAATGTATCTTGAAAAAAATAGCTGTTTATTAATCAATTATATTATTTAATTTTAATTAATAATAATTAATATTAATTAATTTGAACTAATATTAATTAATGATTAATAACCAGCTGATTTTTGAACCCTATAAATCAACATTTTAATATTGTCTGATGCAGAACTTTATCCGATTTTCCAGTCTGATGCGTCAAAATTTTACGGTTCAAATTATAAAAAAAAACGCCCTAAAACTAAAAAAAAGTCAGAGGAAAACGGTGTCAGACTTGGCCTAAACAAGCCATACAAAAAGGTTTGGAAAGAGTATGTATAAGTGACTTTTTTGCCTATGGGCACTCTGACTAATAGATTGGTAATACACATTTAAAAAAAAAATAAATAAATAAATAAATAAATAAAAATCAGCAGAGAGCAGCCACGTCTTGCCCATTTTGGTTGACAATTTGGTTTTCATAATTCTGAGTACAAAAATAGTTGGTAGACCTAAAATCAACTTGATTTTAGTTTGTTACCATAATGTTATTTATGAAGACAGGATGTGATATCAACATATTGTTAACCACCTTGGCGTAACCTTCCCTCCCTGGTTTGGGATAAGGTTTAGCATTCTCGTTATAACTTGTGAGATAAAGTGTTGTATGTACGTGTAATACCAATGTATTTCACTTTGGTATGTAGTAAGGTCTTGAATTATGACTTCTGCCACTTAAAATCTCCTACGCTTACAAACAATGTAATTTTTTTTTATTATTAATTTTAAGCTGGTTTTTAAAAACAAAAATGTTTTAGGATTCCCACTATATTGACTCGGTTTATCCTATTCAGAACACAAGCCATGAATGAAAGAGCTATGTTGAATTTTCATGAAAATATACTTGTATTTTAATTATTTTTCTTTGACCAATAAACATAATTTTTAGGTAATTTCATCAGCTTCTGTCATAGATATATTTAACATAATTGTTTCAATAAAATATATTCATACACTATAGCTTAATGTGCAAAATGTATTTAGGTTTTGACAAACTTTTTCTTATTGTCCAAATTGACCTACAACCGGTCACTGAGATCAAACCTAGTTGTAAGTTGAAAACTACCTGTCAAAATAGTTTCGGTAAATAAAGGGATAAAAAAAAGGATAAATAAAAGATAAATAAGTATATAAAAAGGGATTCTTTAATAAAAGTTAATCAGTGGAAAGGTTACTCTGCAGTAATAGGTTTTTTAAACTTTGTATTAGGTATGGTCTCCAATTCTATTAATTATTACAATTTTTTAATAGATTGTGGTCCCCTGTTATCATGAATGATTTTAAGTGTTGGTTCGATGAAGTGTCAAATAAGTGAAGACACTATCATGGTTATGACTATATTTAATTCCTGAAGACTCTACCGCTCTTTGAGGTTAGAAAAATCATTAAAATAAATATTTTATGGGTTCTAAGCAAGATATTAAAATCTAATTATAGGCTTCATTCCTAATTTTAATTCTGCGCAATTTGAGCCCTATTTCAACTTCCTATGATAAATAGTACAGGCGCTAAAAATCATAATAAAATAAAACTTGTATTAAAATGGTGTCTGTACTTTTTATCATAGGAAGTTGAAATAGGGCTCAAATTGTGCAGAATTAAAATTGGGAATAAAGCCTGTAATTATATTTTTGATATCTTGCTTAGAACCAGTATAATTTTAATTTTACTGTTTTACCTAACCTCAAAGGGTGGAAGATCCTTAAGGCTCTACCGCTCTTTGAGGTTAGGAAAAACAGTAAAATTAATATTTCTCTGGTTCTAAGCAAGATATCAAAAATCTAATCACAGGCTTCATTCCTACTTTTAATTCTGCACAATTNTTTTACCTAACCTCAAAGGGTGGAAGATCCTTAAGGCTCTACCGCTCTTTGAGGTTAGGAAAAACAGTAAAATTAATATTTCTCTGGTTCTAAGCAAGATATCAAAAATCTAATCACAGGCTTCATTCCTACTTTTAATTCTGCACAATCTGAGTTCTATTTCAACTTCCTATGATAAATAGTTAGAATAATAATTATTATTTTTATTCTTGTATAATGGTCACTATATTTTTTTAAAGTACAATTTTTGTTATTATTACCCTCCAGAACATTGAGAGGTGAATCAGTAACTTTGATTCGTTTTATCTATTTTTTCTTTTTGCATCATTTCAGTCCTCAAGGGATTCGGCTAATTGACTTTTCTTTTATTTACGATGGATATTTAATATTAGGGAGAGAAATTATTCTGCAAAATACAAGATTTACTTGTCTGATCTAGCCAGAAAGCTCCCCTTAGTATAATTATTATTCTAATAATTGTAGACTTAGCCTCTTTTAGAAACAAAAGTTTTGACTGAGCTAAATTTACGTTTTGGCTAATATGATTTTTGAAAAATATTATTTAGAAATGTAGTATTCAACCATTACTATAAAACAGTTATACTATATACACAGCTATATATACATAGTTGGTGCTGCTATTTCAATTTTCAATCTTTGTCGTAACCACTTTTTTGTAAGAAACCCAGCGATTGGCCTTATTTTCCTATTGATTGCCGTAAACAAGATTAATGTAGAGTTTAATAGAAATTAAGGATTCCAAGTCTCAATCAAAAGAAAAAAAGCTTTTATTTTTAAGTTTTTGGTAGTATTCATACTACTGAAAGTTAAAATTTTAATTTAAATCAAATTATAATTATTGTTAACAATGGGAGATAGACAGAGAAAAATAGACTCCAGGACTCGACCGGGACTCGACCCACGGGCCTCTATATTTCCACTTTAGCGCTCTTACCAACTAAGCTACACTGAAGAATAATTTCCTCTGTCAATTATGATTCCTAGTCCCGAATTAAGCTTTAAATTTTCTACAAGTCTAGGAGTCGACATTTACGACAGTAGAACTAGACTGAGAATTATCGCTTATAATTATAAAGTACCCAATTAGTTCCTGTACCTTGTACAATCAACTAGAAATTCATTTTTAAGTTTTTGGTAGTATTCATACTACGGAAAGTTTAAATTTTAAAGAAAATAAAGCTTCCATTAATTTACCGACATTCCAGAAAAAAGCAAAACCTTCTTCATGATTTAACACAAGAATTTTAAGTTTAATAACTTTGATTTTTAATTTTTACTGATCCTCGTTATCCTTAATTTACATTTAATTCACAGTCAATCTCCATATACATAAGGTTTGTTCCAACAACACTTCAAACTAGTTTGAAGTGCGGTTGGTACAAACCTATAGATATTATCGAATTTAAGTTATGTATTTTATATGTGGTTAATCAATAAGAGATAGAGAAAAAATGTTATAGTATATTTAATCAAACTCAACTGAATATTTTTTAGGTTGGACCATTTTAGTTGTTCATTATCACTATGGAGTGATGTTGGCATTAAAACTTGTCCTTTTCATATTCACATATTTTTTAAATTATAATCTTATTGATATATTTTAATATTATAGTTAGTTTAAAATCCCCTGCTTGTAGTAATACAATTTTAAAAAGGCAGAAATTAAAAAGAATTTTTAAAACGACAGTAGCTTCATTTGAGGATTGTTTTTTTGATGAAACTTATTTAGACTTTACCATACAAAAATTATCTCTGCCATTGTTGAAATGTTCATTTAATTTTAATTTTTCCCATGAAAAGTGCAATCATTTGTAATAAAGGTGGAGCAGAAGCCCCTTCTGCCCCACCGTAATAAATTATTATTCAATAATATTATTTTTTATTCAGATGTAGTCTGTCTTAGCTTTGTGTTGTTTGGAGTTTGGAAGGTACATTCTCTATTTCCATCACTTACTCTCTTCCATTAATTGTCTTAAATTTCTACCTAAGACCTTCTCAGTATTGAAAGCAAACAAACTCCATGTTAACGTCTCTGTAACTTTCTTATCAAATCATGATTGATTAATTAATTTGACATCTAAAAAATTGTATACTACTTAAAGATTTGCTTAATGTCTATTAGTACGGTGCAATTAGTCCGAAAAACGGCCTAACCCTAACATCCAAAGTAAAAGTTTCCCTCCAACTCCAAATTCTGTTCTATACAGTCCCCATATTGTTTGGTAAAAAGTTACACCATTTTAAGCGTCGGATTTGGTGGGGAGGGGGGGTGAAGTTGGAAAATTAGTAGTTTTTATCAGTTGTTCTTAAATATTTAGAAAACTATGGGGTTTAGCGCATAAAGTGTTGTATACCAAAATAATCTACATTAAATTGCGAACAAAAATGATTCTATGCATAATCTTGCTAAAGTGATAATTCAAGGAAGGAATTTAAGGAAGTATTTTACTACTTCTCCACTTTTTGCGTGAATAGCTTCCTTTGCAAGTTACAAGGCGAAATCCACTAAAAAAACAAAAGAAGATAGTGGTTTTATGATGATTTCTCATATTTGTGTGTAAAATTTTTGATGGACAACTCTAGATTCATGTTCAGCACACTGAAAAACATAAAATTAACTGCCAGCGCAGTCCGGCCACCTAAAATTTGGGGTGGGGGTCCTTAGGGCACCATTTTACTTTTACACCCTTCATAACTCTAGAACCGTTCCCTTTAGCAAGAGTATGCATAGAATCATTTTTGTTCGCAGTTTAATGTAGATTATTTTGGTATCTTCATTGGTTACGATAATGCCTCTGCGCAAGATGGTGCCACGGCTAAATGCCGAAGTAAATGTATTTTTTTTTTTTTTTAATTTTTTATTGTTTTTTTATGTAATTTATGTTTGTTTGTTATGCTCCACACTTCATTATGCTCAACCTGCCTAGTTATAACTTAGAAGGTTAAACCCACCGTAAGAGGTAAATTCACTCAATTATTAAGGATGAAAGTTAGCTTTTACCATATCAAATTAATATATAAAGAAATTACTCAAACAAGAAGACAGTTTAATTACCTGGGTGTTAAAGTTCACAAGATACTCCTGGCTAGAGCTACACTAGCAGGTGTTACAGAAAGCTCTAAATTGAAGCAATCTAATATAGCTGCTCCAACTGAGCTTCTTCTAGTAAGCATTGAACTTACTGCTTCCCATTTGTTCAATCTTGGATCATATCTAAATTAGAATTAAAAAAATTATGAACAAAACACTTATGAAGTAATAAGAAAAGATATTATAAAAAAAGGATGATAATTCACAATTAAAAAATAAAATTACTTCTCAACAGAATTAAGTGATGAAGAACCATCGTTGCCACCCAACGCAAGCAGAAATCCATCACAAGCAACAACTTCATGGGTAGATCTAAAAAAAAGTGTATTTTTTATTTATTTTAGGTCTAGAGTCATAACAAAGAATAAAAATAATTCGGTACTTCTTTCAATGTTACNTAGAGTAAAACAACAGATATAGCCAGTAAATAAGCAAAATCTTGGAAATTTCCCCCTCCATTCATACGTTTTATCGGGATTATTCTCCGAATTATACGAGTTATAAGACGTTTATGTTCACCTCGAAAGGGAAAAAAATACGTTATACTGAGGGGACCGAAATACATTGGTTTTATACCAATTATCGGGATTTTTTCAAGGGACTGGCAATAATATACGATTTATCGGGATATATGATATAACGGGATATTAAATACCGGGATTCTACTGTAGTTCCTGAAAAAATAGCTTTAAACGCGGACGGAGAGAAAAAAAAAATTTGATTCTCCGCCATGGAAAAGTTGTACCGACAAAAACTAATAAATTGAAAACACTGGGCTAAGTAATTATGAACTCCTATGTGAGAATGTTTGTCTGAGTTGTCTCGGACCGATTTATTTTGATATTTTTGTTCAGGTGCTCTTTGGCATACCAAGAGCACGGTCTTTCTCCATCCTCGAGGATTTCACTCCAAAGACGACCTAGCTATTAGCTATATCTATTTTTTAGATATAGAGCTACCTATTTCTTACTTCACTCTTAATTTCATAATTGACTTATAAACAGATCTTCACTAAAAATATTTTCAGCAGAATATTTGGAGCAATGTAATCAGACATTTGTTTATCATAAGTGACAATAACTTGCAGTTATCCCGAGCTTTTTTTTTTACATATTTTTTATATTTCTTCACCATGCAGGGAAACTGGTTTTTAAAGTTGCATTAAAAATTTTAAATTGGGTCTCAACTGATAATTGATTTGATCTCTATATAATATTTAAATAAAAACTCTGCCAGGCTTTTAGAATCCTTTATTGCATAGCTTCCTCATTACTTTCATCCTTACTTATTACACTTAAACAGGTAACTTTAAGAAATTTGTAATTAACCCTGACAATTTTACTACGTTTTTATTAGCTTGCTTTCTTGTTTGTTTGTCCAGTACATATCTTGCAATCGATTTTTAACTAACTTCCTGAGTAGCTAGACATTTGAAACTTTTAGAATAGCTCAGAACACGATGACAATGCTTTAGTTTAATACTTTTAGCCATCTTTCAGCAGAATTTAATTCGTTTTCAGCAAATTTTGCTGTGTGGAAAGTTAGTTCGGAAAAAATCCGCAAGTTAATTTATTAGTTGTGACATGTCAAAGCAAGTGTTGGCGCCACGAGAATTTTAATTCTTTAGGACTATAAAAATTGCAAACCATCAGTTACCGTCCATATTATGTATCTGTATCAATATGTATAATTATCAATATTTGCAGAAATTATTCGCTATAATTATAAAAATATCTTGCCCCAGAGGAATAATACTAGGTATTAACCATATACGATGCTGCCTTAGTTGATTATAATGCTATTATTTCTAATATAAAGGTGACTATCAAATTTATTTGTTATACCTTGTTTTTATCTTCTTCATCCTCGCTATCTGTTGATTGAGTCCTTTGTGGCATTTTCTTCTGATTGATAAACATTTCATTTGCTTTATCGGGCTTATTGTTTCATAAAGTATTAAATTGTTATTATTTTAAAATTATAATACTTTGAAATCACTTAATTTAAATTTTATCTTGGTTAGAATAAGAACCCATGAAGTCTTCACACTGGTCGGATATCTTGAAGTGATAAGTCTAAGATTAGATGGTTACCTTGTCTCCTAAGTTCTAGGTGGAGTTTGGGAAGTTTTTATCTACCTCTTTAAAAGAACGTGGGAGGAGCTAGACATGGGCCGGGATATCTAATATTTCTAGTATAGATTCTATCACGCGATTTAAGGGGCAGGTGAAACATGCATCCAATTCTTTTGTAAGAGTGGATTTTCTGTACACAGAAAATCATCTACGTATAGATATAAAAGATCGGGGTCATGATAAACTGTTAGAAAAACTTTTAAGACAGTTTCTTGAATAATATGTATGACGTGTAAGTTTGTACTGCACATAGTACATGCAACCAATCTCTAAAGAACAACTTTTCATTAAAGTGCCGCCATTAGCATTCAATACCAATTTTGTAGTCTTATACTGTTGATAATTCAAAGTTACCTTTAGAGTAATGGGCGTTATATTGTTTTAAATTACTTTGTTAAATGATTAATTATTTATTGTCTCAATTCCCTAGCAGTAACCACCAGTCTGGGCGCCAGCTAGTAGGTTAAGCAAGGAACCCCTCTGCCCATAACTTTTCTTGAAATACGGAATTTACCATGATAAATTCTGACTCTCCCGTGGTATAAATGGTTTAAAGTTTCTAACAGGAAGTTACCTCCTTCCCTTCGTTATATATACAGAAGTAGTTTTGCTTGAATACATTAAGAATAACCTTGTCACAAATAGATGTTTCTTATACGAGTTTATACCTTCACAACGTAACAGTGAAATTATTGGGGTAATTGACAACGAGAACACTTGTGTATTAGCTACCTCTAAAGTTTTGGATTTTTGTAAAGCCTCTAATAATTGCGACAAACGCTTTATGCTACATCGGACAAATTAGAAGACTTTTATCAACATTCTCCTTTTCAAGAATCACAACAAAGAAGAGTAGCTATCAGATTATCACTGTAAAATAACGAGTAAAGAGCAATAAAAATATGGTTAGAGGATACGCCAAATCAAGAAGTATTTAGAATTTGGACACTACTCCTGCCTTTATATTTTGTAAATCTAACTGCTCAGATTGACCAAACCTAAAAAAAAAAAAAAAAAAAAAAAAAACACTAGGTGCATGTAAGGTTATCCAGCGATAATTTACCAAAATCTCGAACTCTCATTGGCTCTCCTCCTATTTTCGATTTTCCCGGGCTGCCAGGATAGCAAAGTATAATGACGTGTGTATAACTAGGTGTACTCATCTACCTGGAATTAGAAAATCTTTAACTTCTTACTCAAATTCGAATATTCAAGGATCGACACCCAATGGCATACACAAGGGGGGGGGGCCTCCCCCCCCCCCCAATCCTGATTCAATTCATTGAACTTAATTCTAATAAAAAATCCGGGCCTAGCTTTCAATCGGGCCAGTCTAGTTAACATA
>KZ653810.1:1487-23027 GCA_001010745.2 Gerris buenoi | reverse complement strand
TTTTTTTTTCAGATGTCTGCTAAACGAAAATTGTTTTTTCCCGATGAGCCAAAACAAGTTAATCCTCAAATGCAACATGAAAAGCGATCATGTCCAGATAACTCACAGCCTTCAACCACGCTTGAGCAGCCAGGAGAACTTACGAAAAATAAAACTTTACGTGATACAGCTCGTAGTGCAAGAAAAGTATACACTGAGGAAGAACTGCGCAAGATCCTGGAAGAATCAGACGGAACTGATAATTTATGTGATACATTTCGAAGCCATTATGGTTACCAAAAAATACCTGTGATCAAATTTTTATCTAATATTTTTATAAAGATTTTATTTAATTTTTGTACTGTTTTTTTATAATACAAAGATTTACTAAAATAATTTGAATTTTATTTTCCTGCTCCTAATTTATGTAAATACAGTTTTCATTTTTTATTTTGTTTAAAAATTCAAAAATTGTAATGACGAATAAAACAAGTAATAAGAGTAATTGAATAATTGATTATTAAAAACAATGAAATTTGGGACTAAAATTATCTTTTAAATAAAAAAGTAACCTAAATAATACCAATAACCCTGGCACCACAGATGACTTTGACCCGGGCGCCTGAACCTCTAAGGACGGCCCTGGTTCTAGTTAAACTTAGTTAACTTCTTCTCTAAACTACAACCATATTTATTAATATTTATAATATTTCTTCCATCATAAAATCATAACACATGATTAATATAACCGTATTGCTTATAATAATGCAAAGACTGAAGAGGAATATAAGATGCACTTTTTTTCCCGTTATTGCATAGGGATTGGGAATATCTCCAAGATGTGTCTTATTTTCAAGATGCCTCTTACAATCGATGAATTCTAATGTTACAAATCTGTTATAATTGCATCATAATTGACCTATCTGCACAGATTACTGCAGTCTGCCTTCAAGGCAGGCACTGTGTCTGGTATAAATTCTACTTACTTCTCATTTTCCAATGATATTTCCAGCGGACTAGAGGAACCATTAGTACAACTACCATCTTCATTTTCACTGCTTCTGAAAATGTAAATAATTATAAAAAGTCATATGTAAAATTGCTTCAAAAATGGATTTATGGGGCTAGTACAAAAAATAACAATTTATAAAAAAAAAAGTTAAATTAACTAGATAACTAACAATAACTAGATTTTTTCCCAGGAAAACGGCTTAAATCGTATGATTCGTATTTAAATGGACATTTTAGAAATGTTTAATCAAAATTGTCAAAACCGTTAGAAGAAATAAATTTTTTTAACGTTTTTCAGAGTTTTTGGG
Source organism: Gerris buenoi (assembly GCA_001010745.2). NCBI lineage: Eukaryota > Metazoa > Arthropoda > Insecta > Hemiptera > Gerridae > Gerris > Gerris buenoi. Next base: position 21,729 of record KZ653810.1, on the reverse strand, counting down.
GGGTTGTGTCCCCTGATTTGGGGCTATTTCACCAAAGGGTATAATTTTACTGAACATGTATGCCAAATTTCGAAAAAACCGGCCAAGTAGTTTAGGCTCCAGCATGTCTCACGTCTAAACAGACAACAGACACAATGACCCTTTTTTTAAGAAAAAAAAATCACTTTTTTGGAATCAGGGGATCTCAAAATTGTGCAAATCCATCAAAATTTTAGAATAGAATTTTCGTGCCATCACAATACTTCCTCTTTATATGAGAAAGTAAAAATTGAAGGAAGAAATAAATCAACTTCTTACATTTAGATAGAGATTATGATATCAATTGACGTAGATCTCACTCTTTAACTTACTCAACACTATAGGAGAAAACTAAAGCTGAATTTCTCTGGGTAACTGCGAACGGTAACGAAGAGTCAAACACATCGATTCCCATCTCAAGTAGTTCAATAACATGCTGAGGTTTCCAACATCCTGGCAACATTTTCAGTTTGTCTTCTGGTAAATATTTCTGCACAAATAACAAACTTAATAAATACATTTACTCACAAATTTATCTTTTATAAATAAGTTAATAATAGTCTAGGACATTGGTTCTTAACCGGGGGGCCTCGAAAGGTATTTAGGTACTATTTATATAATATTTGGAGATTTTAAGGGGGCCGTGGTTACCAAAAGGTTAAGAACCACTGGTCTAGGAGATAGCGTGGGAAAAAGTGTCTCACTAAAAAGCTAGAATTTTGTGTATAAGCAAATGTTTTGGTGCCTGTTAAGAATATGTTTTCAGCTAAGTTTGTCTGCGGGACATAGCTTGGCAATAGGCATTTGAAAAAAAAAAACAAAACCAGCAAAGAGCGGTCCAGCCCTTTTTGGCGGACAATATGATTTTCATAATCCTGAGTACTAAATTAGTCAGTAGACCGAAAATCAAGTTAATGGTAGCCCGTCAATTAATAGGAGGCCTCTTTGGTTTAGAGTAATATTTGACCAACAACCTATAAAGTGACGAACTATCATCAACTTGATTTTTTATCTACTATCTAATTTCATACTCAGGATCATAAAAATCAAATTGTCCCCCAAGGACATGGCCGCTCTCTACCGGTTTGTTTTTTTCAAATGCCTATTGCTAAGCTATCTCCCGCAGACGAACTTAGCCGACCACATATTCTTAAAAAGCACTAAAACATTTACTTATACACAAAGTTCTAGCTTGATGTTAGTCAGACACTTTTTTTCACGCTATCTCCTGGACTATAATTTTACAGCCAACAACACTCTTTTTAAGAATTAATTAAGCAGTAGCTTTTAAATTATTGTTGCCATGAAGCCAGTTTGGATAATTGAACATTCAGATAACTGACATTCAGATAATGCAACACTACTTGCTTTTAATAAAAATACATTGCTATCACTGTAATGACAAACTTTTTTTGGTCTCTTTTAGTTCTGAGCTTACCAAAGAAAGCATGGAAATCATTCTCAGGAACTATATTTTTTTGTCTCTGATTTTAAAATTCAGACATGTTTCAGAAAACTGTCTGTGTGTTCGTTCAACATTTTTCAACAACTATTAGTTTGATTTAAATTAAATTTGGACGGTAAGTTTATAATTAAACCCACTGTTAGTTCCAAATTATTTTCAACCCATTGCTCTTTCTTCTGCATATGCTTACAATCATTCAATATTGGTATAAATAACTTTACAGTTCCCAAACTACAAAACTCAACTGCTACTTAAATAAATTAGTTATCTATATACATAAAACTAAAGTTTTGTCTATACATTGGTCACAATTGAAAATTTTTTTGGATACTTTTTTGTTTTATACATCCTGAAAACCGAATCCGGCCTTAACTTTTTTCGTGTATGTATGTATGTATGTGTGTCTGTCGCCTCAGTCAGACTTTATAGGCGCAAAACTGGCTAAATAAAATCGATTAATTTTTTTTTCACAGGTGAGTGCAAACATGTTGTGCAATTTGTAGGCTTGGTTTCATCAAAAAATATTGAGTAGAACCAAAGTTATTAAATATTTTCTGTTGCGGCAGGCGTGTAGGATAGGAATAGAAGGCATGGTAATTAAACTAACGCAGGTTAGTGTTTCTTCTTCACCTCTCCAGGCTGTACTAAGTCTTTAAGTGTAGAGTCTGTCTTGGCTTCATCCTCACCCCTTTCCTAACGTCTCCCACTTACACCCCCCACTAGGCCTAGGCTATCCACCATACTATACTATGCCATAATCCCTCATTAGCTTTATAACCGTTGTGAAGTATANGCACATAGAGCAACTCAAAACAAACTCAACTGGAAACTCCAGTCATTTTTGAGTTGACAGAAAGCAAAGCCAGTTTGTAATGAGTTGCTCCATGTGCGGTGTTCCATTCAATTACACAGATTGAAACTCATAGTCAACTGGTTGGTGATTTGAGTTTGTAATCAGTTTGTTTTGAGTTGCTCAGTGTGCGGAGGGCCTTACTGATAAAAAAATACAAATCATTGAAAGGCTTAAACACATTGAGTTCTGAGATGTAACTTCAGATTTAACTATCAAATGTTTATTGTTATAATCATATTAATAAGATATATTGGACATGAAGTGTTTAGCTTTAGAGTCCTAATGACCCCAATTTTTATAAAAAATAGAATTACTAATTAAGGGTTGTAAGCTTTAAAAGACAAAAAATAGTAAGTGTATGGCTCCTTGATCATTTTATTGTTATTTTAGTTAAAGATAAACAACTGTATAGATTATCAATTGCCACCTCTCTTGTCTAACGTTGTCAGCTAAAGCTAAGAGTGTTAGAGACCTTACTTCTTGACCAACCCTCGTATGGATACGAGGGTCATTTGTTAGTTGTTTCACGTTTTTTAGATCCATTAAATTATTGAACATTTAATCAAAATTTAACATAAAAATAATTCCTGCCCTGCAGGCAATCAAACCTGACCTCTCACCTTTTACAATAATACCTATTTCTTCAGGAATTAGATTTTTCCTGGGAAAACTACTTATATGCTTAAGCCTAGTTTATACAGTGAAAGCACTCTCACAAGAAAACTATTAAGTCAATGACCCATGACCCCCTTTGATAGTATCTGGAAATAAAATAATAAAAAATAAATAAATAAATAATAACCAGCTTTGCACCTCTTAATCAGAAGATTCTTTATGGAGTTTGGCACATGAGGACGGGTGTTGTCATACAGTAGCAACACACCTTTTGTCAACCTGCCTGTCTAGGAACCCAACTCACACAAACCTTATGAAACATCAATCTGTCATTCAAAATAGTCTGTATGGACCCTTTAAAAATGTTAAGAAACAATAAACAAAGTTCTCTAGTAGTTACACGTCCATCTTGTCACACCAATTCATCAACTTTTGCTGCCATCTCATCTGGGATGGATGCTGTTGGTCTCCCACTTGACTCTTCATCATGAATATTTATCCGGCCCTGCCAAAACTTACAAACCCATTGACACCCATTTTTTATGTCCATACATCCGTCTCCATAAACTTCTCAAAGCTGTCTGGGAATTTCAATCAACGAAACCTCTTTTGCTGAAAGAAACCCTATGACTTCACGGAGGCTGCAGGACTGAAATGAGGAGATCCATTTTAATCAGCTCTAGTTGGCAAACTAAAAGGTTCAGAGGATTCAGTGATGGTTCGTTTGAAAGAGCTGAGACAATGGGACACACAGTGTTGCCACCTCTCTTGTCTAACGTTGTCAGCTAAAGCTAAGAGTGTTAGAGACCTTACTTCTTGACCAACCCTCGTATGGATACGAGGGTCATTTGTTAGTTGTTTCACGTTTTTTAGATCCATTAAATTATTGAACATTTAATCAAAATTTAACATAAAAATAATTCCTGCCCTGCAGGCAATCAAACCTGACCTCTCACCTTTTACAATAATACCTATTTCTTCAGGAATTAGATTTTTCCTGGGAAAACTACTTATATGCTTAAGCCTAGTTTATACAGTGAAAGCACTCTCACAAGAAAACTATTAAGTCAATGACCCATGACCCCAATAGTACTGCCATGAAAGTTTACAGTCTACACAAATTTTAAAATACGACACATAACTAACTCTCTTTGGCCAGAATATTTTGTACAAAACTTTATTATATGATCAAGTCTTCTACTATATTAAACGCAAGGCATAAGTTTGACTCAGCTTTGTTTATTTTTAAAAAGATAATACATAGAATAATAATAGTTAAATTAATTTACCGAAGAAGATTTGTGTCTCTCCATACATTTATCAAACATTCCAAGTGAAACTTCGACAGATTTTCTACAGCGTTTTTGTGAGCTTTCCATATTGGTGTCACTATCACCCAATACTTCATAGACATCAGGCTTGTAAGCTTCCATTATCTTCATGAACCTAAGCAATAAATTATAAACATAAACAAATACAGAAGTCGCTGCTTAATGTGACCACTTTGGAACTCAGACAGTGATAACATTAAGCAACTGATAATAATAAGCGAAAGGTACCGCAGGAGGAAGTAAAACTCAAAATAAAACAAAATCATAAACAAAACTTTTACATAAACTGAATTATATGTGATGATACATTAGCAAATAGAAATAATAATTTGAATTTAAATCTACATAATTTTAACATTACAGTAGAACCTCGCTTACACGACCCTCAATAACACGACAACCTCAATTACAAGTGCAATTTTCAAATCCCCTTGAGATTGCCATTACACATAATGTTAAATTAACCTCTATAACGCGACTATTATTACCCAAACAACCTCAATAACACAAATTTTTCCAATTCACAAAGTAACTCAGAACCTCTATAACAAGTCGTTTTGAGAAGTCAACCTCTATAACGCGACTCTATACAGGAATGGGTCGACCTTGAACCAGTCTAGACTTGAAAACCTCACCCATTAACCTGGATAACACAACTGATAGCCAAAATAACCTTGATAACATGACCCTCAACAAAAAGAGCACCTCGATAGCAAGACTGTTTACCTAATCCCCTTGAGACAATAAATTTTTAGGGACAAAACTTTTTATAAGTACCGTAAAATCTCGTGTATAATACGCACTTTTTCTTCCAAAATCGGGGTGCGTATTATACACGGGTGAAAAAAAAAAAAAATACTTTGTTTACAACTTAAATTTTACCTCATTGAAAAATAATAAAAAAAAAAAACATAAATGTAAACATACTTTTTTTTACAACAAAAACTAATTTTATGTATCTTATCGTATTTATTTTGGTTACCATACTTATTTTTAATCTCTTTTTTAGACAGAAAGACTTGCTATCATCAAGTTATGTTATTTTATTTCGCTAGTTGATCAAAGTCATTGATAAAAGTAGATAGAAGATAATTATTTTGTTAATCTCAAAAACCAGTACCGCCGCGAGATTACACTGGTGATTACACCATGAGAAACACCGGTTTGATAACAAACGACTGATTTCAAAGGCGGCCCTTCTACGAATTTATCTATTTTATAAGAAAACACCCAGTTTTCTTATAAAATAGACACCTTATTAGCCATCTGACCTCGCAAGTAAAAATATTACACTATAAATATTGGAAATTACATGTAAAATGGGCCAAATATATCATTCTAGGTACACATTTTTTTAAAAAAATTGACGGAAAAGTCGGGTGCGTATTATACGCGAATATTTAATTTTCCCCAAATTATAGCTCAAAATTTGGCCTGCGTATTATACCCGAGATTTTACGGTAAGTACATAAATGTACATGAACACAATGATTTTAGGGGCTCATTCTTCATTTATAAATTTAAATTTAAAATAAAACAAATCAAGTTTGAACGGCCCTCCACACGGATGTATTAGAAGTTGCACATAGAGCAACTCAAAACAAACTCAACTGGAAACTCCAGTCATTTTTGAGTTGACAGAAAGCAAAGCCAGTTTGTAATGAGTTGCTCCATGTGCGGTGTTCCATTCAATTACACAGATTGAAACTCATAGTCAACTGGTTGGTGATTTGAGTTTGTAATCAGTTTGTTTTGAGTTGCTCAGTGTGCGGAGGGCCTTACTGATAAAAAAATACAAATCATTGAAAGGCTTAAACACATTGAGTTCTGAGATGTAACTTCAGATTTAACTATCAAATGTTTATTGTTATAATCATATTAATAAGATATATTGGACATGAAGTGTTTAGCTTTAGAGTCCTAATGACCCCAATTTTTATAAAAAATAGAATTACTAATTAAGGGTTGTAAGCTTTAAAAGACAAAAAATAGTAAGTGTATGGCTCCTTAATCATTTTATTGTTATTTTAGTTAAAGATAAACAACTGTATAGATTCCTAAAGACCAACTCAATAGGTTATCCAGACACATTTATTTTGAGAAATGTTTTAAAGTGAAAGTTAAGTGACATTTAATAGATTTTTTTTTGGTTTAATCTAAATTATATTTAAATAATTATGGAGTTTCCCAAAATTATGATTGAGAAATTAGAAGGGCAACAGAACTGGGCCCATAACCTATTGAGTTGGTTTTTAGGAATCTATACGGTAGTATATCTTTAACTAAAGCTAACTCAATAAATTTAAAAGAACTTACTTGTCTGGAGTGAGAGTTACTCTGCCCGCATAAGACCAAACTGATATCTCATTCTTAGAGTTGTAACCTTCTAACGTTTTCACACCGGGGTCTTGAACTGTGCAGAAAGAAATGTATTCCTTTAACAATAAAAATGTTACATTATGATTTGTAATAAATGTTACAACATAATATGATCTTCAGGAGACAAAAAACAAACTTCTGAACATTGACTTGGGTCTTACAGACTACAGAAGAAAAATTAATTTTGTTTAATTGGTTGAAAATGATACTGCAATATTCGTAAGGCTTTCTTTGCAGATGATAGCAGACTCTTGAAAATACTCTGATAAGAATGAAAAATAAAGATACAACATTCTATGTTGCAGCTTCCTATGCTATAATATGATATTTTTAACTTCCTCGACAATCCCTGTGTCATATTATATGTGTGCCTTTCTACTATTTACTATTCATATGAGTAGTAGTAGTCTAGTACTTCCTATTAGAACGGGTTGGACGAACCACTTGTTCGAACCTTGCAATTAGGCCATCACTTAGGCCCTTTTTACGTCTCGTGGTGGAGAGTTCCAGTTACTTTACACATCATACATTTGTACAGTGTACCGCCGAAGCGAGTATGGTGTGGTCATTAGTAAGCTATATAAGCGTGGGGGAAGAGTCCCCATAAAGAGTGTCCCTCGCCCTGCACCGTCCGTGATTCATTGATGCAGTTCAGAGTATCATGGCACGGGATTGAACCCACGACCTCGAGTTGCCTCGACTTAGTGATAGCTGAGCGAGCGGCTTAACACGCTCGGCTACCCTGGCTCTCTGTGTGCCTTTAACTCAACCTTTAAGTGTGAAAATAGCGTAATAATCTATTCTGTGATGATTTCATTTAAAATAACAATCATTTCATTTAATTTACAGTATTTGTAAATGAAAATATGTGCCAGAGAGAGGTCTAGAGATCTCATTCAGACAATGTTCCAAAGACAGTTACATTTTTTGATTTTCCCTTGCCAAACATTGTAGCACCTAGTTAAAGGTGAGTTCAGACAGTTCAATTTCATTGCTCCATATGGTTGAACGGTATATTTTCAATCAAATTGAATCCTCAGTTGAAAAAAACAAAAAAAAAAACTAGCTACAAACATAAACACAACCTATGCAGATTAAACCTCCCATTCCATCCAAGAAGAAAACAAGCTGTTTACACAGTTCAATTTGATGTTTCCATAGAGCCATTCAGTTAGATTGCTTAAGAAGATGAACTAGCTCAACTTCTTTTCCATCTGCAAGGGCAATGAGCAATTTAATTGAACTGGTGTTTACATGTTTCAATTTCATTTATTTTCATGTTTCAATCTCATGGAGCAATGAAATTGAACAAACCTTCAGGTTCATACTGAGACATTATCCTTGAGACATGTTCCTGAGATTTTGTATAAAATTCTAATCAAAACAATAATGACTGTTAGGGAACAGAGTTTATTCTGTAAACTATTGGTCTCTTCTATCCCAAGACAGCCAAGAGTTGAGTAATTCTAATTAGATTTCTGACCAAAGTATACCATTCAATGTGATAGTATTTACATTGTAATAACTCCCATCTCCTACCTTTGCCTCCTCTACTTCAAGCAGTTGCCATCAGCCAGTACAAGGAAACAAAAGCTAAGCTCTAGTACCTTTTACAACATTCCCACGTAAGTGGGCTTGTGAGTGTGACCAGGTTGCTGCACTCCGGTCTGCGGCTCTATATTACCCTAGATGAAATCCCTTATCCTTTGGAATTAATATCGTGCATTATATTAATCTAATTTCTCAATTTGTCTTTGTAAGCGTGAAATTGAATAATTTTATCACTCCTCGATTTGGCATGAAGGGTTTTTTAACTTTATCAGAGAACCCCTACCATTCTCGAACAATGACTTTAAACGTTGTGTATAAAACTGTTTAAAGGAAATGTTTATACATACCTCTAATCCAGAAAATTTAGCTATTCCTTCCTTATATTCTTGTAAACTGTCAAACATCTGAACAGAAGACGGAAGGTTGACCATCATGCATTGCTGCTCTTTAGTTAAATACTGCAGCACTTCATGAGTGATGTGAGGGATACTTCCTCCCTGTAACATTAAATTAAATTAGCTACGCCAAAATATTCCTTGGCTTTCAGTATAGTTTCTTAAGTCCAGGAGAGAGTGCGTATTAAAGTAACTGACTAATATCAAACTAGAATTTTACGTATGCTAATCTTTTGGTGCGGCTAAGTTTGTCTGCGGGACATAGTTTGCCCATAGGCTGTTAACAAGAATAGACTGGTAGATGTCAGCCTTGTCCCATTCATTTTGTTGGTGTGCTTTCAATAATCTTGAGGACACACAAAATTAGTTGTCAGGTTTACGTGGTCAAAGTAAGCTTGGGCAAAGACAGCTTTGACTCTACTTTGATGCTAGTTGGATTGTATAAACAGGGTAACAATTTAACTTAAGTAACCAAGTTCAGTTGGATGTGCCCCAACTTTTGATCAAAGTAGACTTCGATGAAAACAATAATGGCACCCACCTAACAAATTATGAGAATGAACTTTCAAAAAATCTCAAAGATGTGAGCTAGTGCAGGGTTTTTTTTACAAGAAGGTTATATATCACCACTATTTTAAAACTTAATAAATAATTTAACTGGAAAGTTTTAGAGAGAAAAACATTTTACATAATCTACCCCAGCCTCTTCTTCATAGTGTTATAAAGTTCCACTACTTGGACCAAGTATACTTGGATAGTGTAAACCATACTTGAAAGTTCTACACACACTTGGATCAAGTGGATTTGATCAAAGTTACTAGGTCCAAATATACCTGGATTGTCTAAACCCATAAGTAGACCAAAAATCTAGTTACAGTAGCACTCACGAAAGAAGCGTCGCGTCACATTCTCCGCTAAATGAATGGGACATGGACACTCTCCACCAGTCTGTTATTTTTACTGACAGCCTATTACCAAGTTATACAAACTTTGTCAACCAAATATTCTTGTAGAGCATCAAATGATTTGACTTATATACAAAATTCTATTAGCAATACATTTGTTTTAATATTGAGTATTATGTTTTGAATCCGTTTAGATCTACGTGATATTTGTGTAGTTATATTTAAAGGTACTTACTCTGGTATACATAAGAAGAAGTGGTGATTCAAACACCTTCCCGGGTAATCTTGGAAAATCCGTCAACTGGCCCAATCTGACATTCGTGGAAGAAACTTTGTTCAGCATGAAACGCATTGTATCTGAAATTGGGACGAAAAAAAGGTTTACAGGTTAAAATATCAGCACTGATAAGTAAAATTATAGTATCAGATGTTCTTTTTCTTTTAGGCTTATAAGGACACAAATGTTTAGGGATGAAATGAGTTAACTTGTTGACAATAGAAGGTGAATAAATGTGAAAGTTACTCCAATATTGTTCTAGATCTTACTCCAAACAAAAATAGAAACAATGTAAATCTTGATTTACAATTCAAGAAATTTTTACACCCTAATGTAGAGAATTTTTTTTTAAATAATGACTGACATTTCTATATTTGTGTAGGGAAATTTAATTATTTTTTCCGGGTGGGTTCAATATCATACTTCAACCTTTATCTTCTATACAGTGCTACAGCTCAGATTGGGTTTTGACCTTCTTAACAATATACCTCCCATCACCTGTTGGTTGTCAGGGCCAGCCATCCTATGATGTTCATCATGGACAAAGTTATTTTGGACCTCATCCACCCATCTTGTCTTCAGGCAACTTCACCGTTCGATCAAGTCTGCTCTTCAGTATTTTCCATGTCATATCCAGATGCAGAGAATGCTAGATCCACTTCTAGCATTATCTCTTTATGTCCCAGTCGGCTTAATGGTTGCGCCTTGATAAATCTGGTAAAGTTTTGACCATGAATTGATTCATCTATAATCATGTCATTATATCTCATAATTTGTTATTCTGAGGGTGCAGGAAAATCAAAAATTAAAAAGAGAGGGGAGCCAATGAGAGCTCGAGATTTTAGCGGGTAATAAGACGGGCCAACTAGGCAAACAAAAATATCACTGAATAACCTTAATATAACCCCCTAGTGGTTTTATTTTTTCCCTCGCATAGGTTGGCCAATCTGAGCTGTCAGATATACAAAGTATAATGGCATGAGTATAGTTCTCAGTTGCATCTAATCCTCCAGTTACCCTTTCGAATACAATTCATAGGACCTAACATTTTAACGTATCTTTCATATAAAAGCTCTTATATTATATCTGTAAGGAGGGCAATATATATTTTCTTTTGCAGAATAATATGATTGTTTATTCACACGCTGTTTTTTTGTTTACACACAATTCAGTTTATATATGTTTCCCCCTCTTGAAAATCTCCATACGAGAGAGATTAAAACCATTACGTCAAGGAAACGGATGTTACCAACTGAGTCTTAAAACTAAGATCTTACTTAATGAAGATAAAACCCAGAGTCTTAAATTTTCTCTCACTGCTCCTAGGAGTGATTCTGTTAATTTTCTTGGCCTTAATTTAGACTCCAGACTCTCTTGGCGCTCCCACATTAATATCCTTGCTGGTAAATTATCATCTTGTAATTTTATGCTTCGCCGACTGTCAAATTGTACCTCTCTTGCAGTTCTTCGTCAAGTTTTCTTCGCTTGCTTTATGAGTCGTCTCGACTATTGCATCCTTTCTTGGGGCAATTCTGATTATCATGATATGATATTCAAGAAACAAAAGGCAGCAATTCGCATCATCTTTAGTTTGAAACCAAGGGACAGCTGTAAAGGGTTTTTTGTCAAATTGGGTTGCCTTACTCTTCCTTCTCTATTTATCTACCGTAGTTTACTTCATATAAAGAACTGTATTAAGGAATTACCTGTGGTCAACTCTACTCATTCACATAATACTAGATCCAGTCAAAATTTGATAATATCATACTACCGACTCTCCACAACCCAACGCTGCTCCACTCTACAGATTGGACTGCGACTATACAACTCACTTCCTCTTCACATCAAAAGTCTAGATTTCAAACCTTTTAACAAGATCATAAAAGAGCTTTTGGTAGAATAAGAACTCTATAATGTTAACAGTTTTTTTTTTAACATTTTTTAACTTTTTTCATCTTTTATTTTGACAAAGTTTTACCACTTAGTGGTTTTCATACGGATTATTATTAATTATTAAAATTAAATTAAATTAAAAGAATAATTGGCTGAACTAAAGGAGATAGTGCTGTCAAGAATCACTTGCACAATTTTTCTTGATTAATACACTTGAGAGATTATATCCCTACGTCAAACAGTGCATTTATACATTTAAGAGAATATATCTGCGTGTTTTGTACATACGTTGTATATACATAGGAGAGTTGATATCCGTTTGAGTACAAACAAAAACACACGTTTACGTAAGATCACTTTTCTACAGACAGCACTAGCTTCTTCAGTTTTACCAAATAATTTATGTAAATAGTATAATACAACTTTAAGTGATTATGTTCTCACCTAGAGGATTTTTGTGAATGAGGTGAGAAGTAGTATTTGCTAGTCTTGAGCTTAATTTAGTGAATAATTATTTGTAAAGTAAATTCTATTATAATCACTGATATACGTACTAACTTCATATCAAGTAATTATGACTCATTGCCCTTACATTTCCTTATACATAACAGCTCTTACATAGATAACTTCTTAGCAATATTGATCGGTCTTAATTGAACAGATGTTTATTAATATTTAGTTATTATTATTATTATTAATCATTAACAACATTAATTTTCACATTTTAAATTTAAAGCTTTTACGATTAGTAGTATCTCAGTTCAACCGGATAATAATTACGAACCAATCTCAAATGTTATAAGTTATAACAACAGCTTGAAACCGACAATAAAACGGAAATAATTTTAATATCAAAAAGATGAGCAACATAATTAAAACTTACTTGTTTAGATAAATGTTCGAGGTACCAAAATTTTAAAACAGTAGATCTCCCGCCTGGTGAAAAAACAACACGACTGAACAAATAAAAACTACGTATTATTTTGGAAAAGAAAAAAACAAAATCAGTCGGAACAAAAAATCATTAAACAAATATTCACTTACTAATTGCGATAACTGAAGCAATAAAAACTATTGAGAGAACTAACTAATTATTACATCGAATAAATTATCGTCAAAATTGTGTTTACATTTTTAAAAAACGTGTATGTACGGGTTATCATTATTTTTGCGGGGTTGAGTTGAGTATTGATAACATATATCCAGTTTCATTCAATATGTTGTGCGGGTTAACTTTCTTTTGGTTTATCTTAGCTTAGAAAATAGTATAATACGTACATTTATGTATATNCACCCGTTTTTACAAAGCTCAGAGAATTTTATTTAGTAATTTACTAGTGTAACAAACATATAACCCATATTAACTTATTAATTAAAATAAAAACACCTTTTAAAATTTATTGAAAACAAAATCTCATATAATTAATTGAAAAATACAATACGCAAAAACAAACAGAATAATAATCTGAGTCTATCCATTTTTTAACAAAAACAGTGTATAATTTTGATTAAGTAACTAGGTAGTTCCTTTGATTTCCTCTATGCCTATACTAGCGCTAAGAGTTTGATAACACTCTGTTATCAATTGTTTGGTTTCATTTCATCACAAATAATCTCCTTTTGCATTTCATAAAATAAGTTCCTACATAAAAAAATTCAGTAAAAGTTTTTATTTACGAATAGTTCAGTAAATGTTAAAAGGAGCGGAACCGTCTTCAAGTTAAAACGGTTAAACATTTAATAATAATAAATAACGGTTTTGTACAACTTAAGGCATTTAAGTTGTACAGATTTTTATGAAGAAATTGTGAAAAAAAAAGACTTTTTGAAAAAAATAAAAAGTTGTCAAAAATATATAGTCCAGTCACCAGCCGTTTTAGGTCTAAATTTTGAGAATCAACGTCGATTTTCTTGAAACTTTGGATTTAGGTAGTATTTATAAGTTTCTTCAAAATATACCCTGTGCCGAAGCGGGCATTTGCCCTAGGGGTGAAAGCCACCCCCTTCTGGGGGTTGAAAAATTTCATAATTAAAATAAACAATAAGGTCGATAGATTGACCCATTCTAAGCAACTTTTGTTCAATAAAGTTTTTTTTTTAAAGTTGATACTTTCAAAGTTATTAAGGATTGAAACTGTTTTCCACGAATAACTTAAAAAAATTTCATTTTATAAAAAAAAATGAATAAGATCAAAAATGTAGCTAATAAAAAAACAAAGAGTTTTCCCTGTAATCAATTATTTTTCCAAAAAAAAGCATTCAAAACAGGTCAAATCACTTGGATTATATCAATAACACATAAATGAAGTTAATTGCAAATGGGTTATGATTAATTTTAATTAGGGTGGTAATGGCGAGTGTCTTATTGTTAGATATTCAAAACAATATAAATGTATTGACTTTATTTTTGTTATAATTCAGTCAAATCTTATGCAAAAAATTGTTATAAGAGATCATTAGAAAGTGTTTTTTATGTTCTTTAAAAATGGTCTTTTGAGTTTTCCCCAAAAACTTCACCATTTTCAAGTTATTTAAGGTTGAAAGTTTTCAATTTCGGGTTTCTCGAAAAATAACCGTCATTCAACGAGCAATAACTCAGTTCGTATTGGGTGTACAGATGTATTTAAAAAATGAATCTCTTTTTTTTTTATTAGCTACATTTTTGATCTTATTCGTTTTTTTTTGTTTTTTTTTATGAAATGAAAAATTTTTAAGTTAATTAAGTTAAAAAACATGCGTTTTTTCATTGAAAAATGCACAGTTTCAATCCTTAATAACTTGGAAAGTATCAACTTTAAAAAAAACTTTATAAAACAAAAGTTGCTTAGAATGGGTCAATCTATCGACCTCATAGTTTATTTTAATTATGAAATTTTTCAACCCCTTAAAGAGGTGGCTTTCACCCCTAGGGCAAATGCCCGCTTCGGCACAGGGTAGATTTTGAAGTAGAGGGTAGGTAGAGCTTAAGATCCAAAAGTTTATGAAAATCGGTGTTGATTCCCAAAATTTAGAGGTTTTGCATTTTTTTACCGCTGGTGACTGGACTACTGGACTAATAATGATAATGTAAATATAATAATAAACAATAATAGTAAATAAGAATGAGACAATTTACCATTTCGTTTTGTTATTTTTTAAAATACAGATTAAGTAAAACTTGTTATATATCCTATATACCTGTTATATATACCTATATATTATATAGGTCAATGTACAATTTGTTTTAAAAAAAAAAAAATCTCTACAAAAATTCATTCAAATTAATAACAAAATTTGATCTCAGATAGCGACAATTCTTCCCATTTTAAATTATTTTTTTCAAAATTTTTCTGGGGGAGGGACCCCCCTAAAAATGTCCCCCGGTTTTTTAGATTTGAAATATGGTAACTCTATGTGTGAGGCTCTCACGCATTAGAAGTGAAACTTCTGAAAGTCCTAGATTGAATTGCTCTCTTTCATTTTTTGACGAATTTTATTATTTCAGGATTAAGAAATGGTTATGGGCAATTTAATTGAAAAGAAAATATTGCTACGCTAAGGCAACCACATTTATTCCAATAAAAATAAATATTTGTTTCGATTTGCTGGTCTTTAAATAGATATAATACAATTAATCTGTAAGAATGTTACACTTGGACGAATCTCGAATCGCAAACTTCGTTACACGATATCACTATATAAAAAAATTCACTCTACCGCCGCCAAAGAAGTTTCACTTCAAAAATCAAAAATAAATAATTCTGTGGCACGAAGCATACAACTGAAAACTGAATGCAAATGAGTAAGATTAATTATTATTTAATTTTTGCGCTCTTGTGCTGATATCCTCAAAATTTTATCAATTATCAAAAATGAACTTTTGATTATACTATAACCGATATAACCCGCAATTACCTCGATTATCTATTATTTTTTAGGAGATTAAAAAAAAAATGTGAGCAAAATGCTCACATACACAGTGACGGGTTAACCCGCCGTTCTATTGGAAAAACTTTTCTATTGAAGGAAAGACTCATATTTTTTTTTAACCTTCTATTGGAAACACTTTTCTATTNGATTTATTAAGTAAGTACAAGAAAAATAGAGCTACAATTAAGGGGCAGTTTAAGAGGCTTCAAACTTTATTAGATACTAAAGTAGATTGGGCTTTTGCGGCCTTAGAAACAAGATGGGAATGTTTGAAAGAGAATTGGGAAAAATACAAGAACATTTAAGATTTAATTGATGACTTAACAGAAGAAGAAGATATGACTGTTGAACGAACTTATAGAGAGAAAATAGAAGATGATTTCACCGAAATTAAAACAGGGGTGAAGAGTTAAAATTAAAATTATTGGATAAAGGAAAAGACCAACCAAATTCTAGTAAAAGGGCCGCTTCAGTGGCAACTACTAATAATGTTACTTTTACATCGTATCAACAAGAGGAATCGTTTACCAACTTTATTAAAAGATTTGAGATTTACACGAAACTAAGAGGAACGGAAGATGAAAAGAGTAAAATTTATTTACTAATAAACGCGCTACCACCTTTAATACATGATAAAGTAAATGATCTGTGTGCCCCGGACGAGTATTTTGCACACGCACTTGATGTCCCTTGCCTTATGTCCCCAAATTATAAGAGCTTACTGCCGGGTGTTAACTCATTTAATTTTATACGGTACGGGGCCCCGCGGTTTATCTTAAACATAAATAAAAAAAAATTGTATGAGGCTCTCACGCATTAGAAGTGAAACTTAAGTTCTAGAATGCATCGCTGTCTTTCATTTTTTGACGAATTTATTATTTCAGGATTAAGAAATGATTATGGGAAATTTAATTAAAGAAAAATATTGCTACGCTAAGGCAACCACATTTATTCCAATAAAAATAAATGTTTGTTTTAATTTGCTGGTCTTTAAATAGTTATAATATAATTAATCTGTAAAAATGTTACACTTGGACGAGTCTNAACAAAAGGAAGAACGAATAAATTTCGAATCACTTAAGGGACAATGTTTCCGATGCGGAGATAGGGAACATAGAGCACATCAGTGTAAATTCGCTAAGGCCAAGTGTAATTTTTGTTTTAAAATCGGGCATCTAAACAAGGTATGTTTGAAGAAAACAATAAAATCTCAGGATACGAAACAGATAGAAACAGACCAGGAAATTCCAGATGACGGGGGCCCATTTGAAATAAACCTAGTATCAAAAAGCCACGAATTAGATAAATTTAAAATTAATTTAACAATAGACGGGAAACCAGTAAGTATGGAACTTGATATGGACCATGTCCGTACAAGATTTTAAAAGACTTAAAATTCAAAAGAAAATTCACGAAACACGNATGCATTTTATGTTACTTAACTGGTGAGGTTGGGTTACAGATACCCAGAACGTTTCCCCCCTCTAAACAAATTTAATAGTTGGGATAAATAACAAATAGCTGCATAAATTATTAAAAGTAACTTTTATTTATAATCTAAAACAATTCTTTGCACATAAAAACTAAATGGAGCCAACAAATAAGAAAAGTACGATACAAATTTTGTGTATTGTTTATTTAAGTAATTTGAATATTTTAATTAAAATTTTGAGGAAATATTATTATATTTATGAAATTTAATGATAATACTAGAAAAAAAAAATTAAAAATTAAATCGTTATTTTACAAATACAGTTTTTCCTATAAAAAGTACATAGTAAAAAATCCCGTCAAGTACTTGCCAGCAAGTTACTAAAAGGGTTTCTTCGGTCATAAGAATTAATTATAATTATTATTATATATTTTTTTAAACAAAAACATCTATTGTTCACTTTTAAAAATNGGATGAAATAGGAGTCATACCGAACATGAAAGGACATCTTTACTTAAAAGAAGACGCAAAACCAATTTTTTTGAAAGCACGACAAGTACCATTTGCCATAAAGCCGAAAGTTGAAGCAGAACTAGAAAGACTTGAAAATTTAGGAATTATCTCAAATGTTGAACAATTAGACTGGGGGGACACCTATCGTGCCAGTGGTGAAACCAAACGGAAACGTTCGAATCTGTGCAGATTTTAAGACAACAGTAAACAGACATATTAAAGACGAATAATATCCAATCCCTTTAATCAAAGAAATATTTACGAAAATGAATGGTGGAAAATTTTTCTGCACACTAGATTTAAGTAACGCATATTTACACTTACGGATGGACGATGAGAGTGCTCTAATACAAACACTCAGTACTCAACGTGGCTTATACAAGGTAAACAGATTAATGTTTGGAGTGAAGGTAGCACCTGCCATTTGGAATAAGTTCATGGACAAGTTATTACACGGACTGGATGGAGTTGCTAGTTTCTTCGACGACATCATAATACAGGGACAAACAATACAGGAGACATTACAACGACTAAACAAAGTTTTGGAAAGACTTAGAGAATACAATTTAAAATTGAATAAGGACAAATGTGTGTTTTTGAAGAGAAGTATTAAATATTTGGGACATATTATCGATGAAAATGGACTACATACGACGCAAGAAAAGATAGAAGCATTGCTAAAAGCTAAGAGACCGGAAAACGTTACAGAATTGAAATCATTTTTAGGACTAGTAAATTACTACAACAGATTTATCCAAAATTTGGCAACTATTTTGAACCCTTTAAACAACTTGCTTAAGAAAAGTACAAAATTCAAATGGAACAAAGAATGTGAAAAGNACCACCTTCAACAAAATCAGAATCACCACCAAGGAATGAACAGGGACCTCAAGCAAAAAGGAAATTTAAAGAAGGGGAGAGAGTACAGGTGCGGGACTATAGACATCCTGGTGTGAGATGGGCTTTTGGAAACATAACCAAAAGGTTAGGACAACTCCACTACATAGTAATGTTGGATGATGGTGAAGAGTGCAGGAGGCATATTAATCAAATATTAGCTAGTCGATTCAGAGGGGAGCGATGATATATATTTGTTTATATTTATTTATTTATCATGTCTTGACTTGAAATTGTCAAGATTAACTTGTAATGTATATTTTGAATTTATGATAAAATTATATATTATGTGTTAATGAATACTAGTAGAATTGCTACTTAGTTAAGGATTTTACAACTATATCAAAAAAGTTTCCCAAAGAAGTTTCACTTCAAAAATTATCTATATTTCATAACTTATTTATTTGACTTTTTTATAGCGAGGGGCCCCGCAAAAAGATAGTTAAGTAATAGGCTCTACCATATAAACTAAATTCGGCTAAATCTTATATTTCATGTGTTGTATGTGGTACGGGGCCCCGCGGACAATCTTCAGTATGAACTATAAATTTTCCTATAAAGTGTAAGTATTTTATTTTCATTTCCTATGGCGTGGGGCCCTG
Organism: Gerris buenoi; assembly: GCA_001010745.2. Classification (NCBI taxonomy): domain Eukaryota; kingdom Metazoa; phylum Arthropoda; class Insecta; order Hemiptera; family Gerridae; genus Gerris; species Gerris buenoi. The sequence continues at coordinate 2,694 of KZ653810.1, read as the reverse complement.
CAAGGTGTGGGGCCCTGGGCAGTCGCCCCCTCTGTCGCGTCGCCCCTCAGTCGCCCCCCATTAGATGCTAAAGGATAATGCACACCTGGCTGCCCCAAAGTGCAAATTTTTATACATATTTCAGTAAAAAAATAAAAATAATAACAATGTAGGAAATAGGAGTTTTTATGACCGAAGAACCCTTCTAGTAGATTGCTGAACGAGCAAGGAATTTTTTCGATAGTGCATCTTTCACTCTTATTTTAAATTTATGCATTTTTCACGTATTATGTTTGCCAGTTTTAAGAAGGGATATTGCCATATAAAAAGCCGAATTACTAGCATATTTCTCTCCATATTTTGTCATATGAAATGTAGAGTATATACTCAATATTTTAGTTTAAAAAATACTAGAGGTAATGTAACTACTGCTATAACCAGTATAAACCAGTTAAAAGGAAATACTCAGCGATGCTATAATTACACAAATTTTAAAAGAGAATGTGCCTAATATTTGCAACACATTTTAAATGGAGTGTTTTGAAGATTCAAGCAACCTTTAGGGCACAAATTATGTGCCACGTGTGATCCCATTTACGCTCTAGACTCACCAGAAAACGGAACTTCCTGCAACCTCTTCCTGGAATACCCCCAGATTTAGCTTATCACCTTCGGTATATTTATTTTCACCTTATCGAATAATAAAGTTATAAAGCCTTTAAAAATTGCTTCTCCCTTTGAAGATATAGCATGAATATGATAAAATTTTAACACTATCATCCTTGTCAGTGTTACCATATACAAATTTTTACCCTTAAACTACCAAGAGTTGGTTCAATTCAATTTCTTCCTATCATCCTCAATACTTCTTAACATTATATAAAATATTTACTCTGTTTTTACCTCACCATAGTGGTAAGTTATAAAGGATGTTTTTTGATAACGTATTCACATAAACCGTATTCTAATTTTTTTACTAATGATGTACAGTGAAAACTGTTTAACACGAAAACGATTAAAAAATCGGTTAAAACGAAATAATACTGTGGTTCCGACAAAATATTATATACATATTTTCATATTATTTTTTCTTTTAACACAAAAAAAACAGCTTAAATGGTGGAGATACACATGCCTGTAGCTTGCACAAAAACGCACCAGCTCCTTGCACGAGCTGATGCAAGGAGCTACTATCATGTCTATACATTAAAAGGCATGCCTGTAGCTG
>KZ653809.1:9757-27900 GCA_001010745.2 Gerris buenoi | reverse complement strand
GGGGGGGGGGGGGTGGACAAGGGACAGTGAAAAAAAGCAACTCTCGGATGTGACCTTTGTCCATTAGCGATACCTAGAGAAGGATCGATAGACTAGGGAAATGAGAGAGTTTCGTCAATAAAATATCCACAGCCGCATTCAATATAACAACAGACACCCTTCCTATTCATTATTAATAATGTTATTTACTCCTTTTCACTAAGCCGCACGCTAATATAATTATAAAATAATTTGCCTTCGAAAAATTTTCCGAAATTTTTTTGTGTTAAAATTTCCGAATTTTTTTTTTTTAATTATAGCGAGCATCTATATGTATGTTGAAAAGAATGATGAGTCATAAGTTTGAACATATTTGACGCCATTTACTTGACCATCGATTACATTTAGCCAGGCTAAAGCCGAAATATGCTCCAGTGTTGAACGGGCAGTGAAAACCCTGCACAAAGAGAAGGCAGCAAGAAAAACGTGGCAAGTGGCAATGCCTTTAACGAGGGAGATACCGACTTCGCTACCGAGGGGAGTGTTCACCGCAAACTTTAGAATTGTCACTGGCCATGACTACGTATACAAAACCACCTGCATAGAATAGGCATAAAGGAAACGAGAAGCTGCCCTCTATGTGAGAATAGAATAATGGACGCAGACCACATCGTCGTAGATTGTCAAAAACTCCAAAACTACAGGCAACAAACCAGTACCAACAGATGGATCAGCAAGGCTGCAATATATTGGGCTGCCGCAAGAAGGAGATGAATAAGATTCCTCCGTATCCGGCGTAGGAAAAATAGAATCTAACGATATGAGGTGCTTCCCAGGAAAAAAATAATTTCCGAGATTTTGATGAATATAAATCTGATGGAATGGAAAAAAATTAAACGACCAGCTGTGAACGCATTTTTTTTTTTACTAAAAAAAGTTATTTAAAAAAGTTGTTTGCCTCATAGAATAAATGAATTAAGAATATTTTCCCGTCCTGAAATTTCAATTTAACATTTGAACTTTACGCTTATGCTCGCGCACCGCGTACGCTTGGGCGGATAACATTGTCTAACGAACTACGAAATCGTCCTGGGCATTGGTAAACTGAACATGTGAACCAAATTTCATCTAAATCGTTCAACGTTTACTCAAGTTATTGTCGTTGGTCGATTTTGTAACGGTTGATATTGTGCTGGTCGTTTTTTCGGATTCTTTCCCAGACATGAAGGACTCTCCGGACTCTTGGAAGGAACTTGGTTCCCGTTCCAATTATTATTATCGATAAGAAAACATCTCCGACAACTGATGATTTAATAAATTATAATTTTGTAACTACTTCTTAAGCATAGAAGGTTCGAACGTTCTTTTAATTTCTCTTGATTAATTACCTAGTTCAGCCTTGAAATAATATATAGAATTTTTACTTTATAGGTTGTCAACTTATTTATATTTATAAGAGGCGTTCTGGAACGCATTTAGGGTTTATATTATCAGCACGATATAAGAAAATCCTTGTCACGATAATAGCAGAGAAATTAAATGTTTATAAATTTATTGATCAGCTAGATAGAAATTATTCCCATCCACTAATCAGTGCATTCACTGCACGAGATTATTAAATACTTTAAAATAAAAAGTAATGATTTATTAATAAACTTAAACAATAGTTAGCACTATACATTTTTTAACACGAGTAATTTTGAACAATTTATTGCAACCAAAGCTGCCATCATTATTTAATTTTAGAAGAAGAATGACTGATTAGATTATCAGATATTAACACTACAAAGTCGAGCAGTTTATTAAAAATCGATGTGTGATGGTGATGACACATCGTTAGATGTGTAACCATTTTTATTCGACCGCAGCCTTCCAAAAAATGCCTTATAAAATGAAAAAGCTTATTTCAGTTGAAACCAAAAATAATTAGGTACTTGGATTGTAAACGGCGTAAAGGTTAAGAAATCGTTCTGATTAATTTAACAAAACTCTCATACAGATACTGTATATAATATTTTATTTATTGGTAAATATATTTAAGTAGTGCTTTAAGGGTCATAGGTTACTTTTTGTTTTCGGTTTTTATTGGAACATAGTTCCTTATGGCACGTTCTGGGCCCGGGAGTAAATCCGAAAAAACGACCAAAATCACCGTCACGAAATCTACCGGCGATGACGAATGGCGATAACTTGTGTAAAAGTTGACCGATTTAGTTGAAATTTGGTACACATGTTCATTTTACCAATGCCCAAGACAAGTTCGTTGGACAACGTTATCCGCCGAAGCGTTCACGCGCAACGCTCGTGTAAATGTAACGTAAGCGTCAAATTAAAAAATTGGAATTTTTGGACGGAAAAAAATTCTAAATTATTCTATTTAATGAGATAAACAACTTTTTTAAATAAAATATTTTAGTAAAACGAACACCGACACTGCTATGAAGTGATAAAGATCGTTAAATTTATTAAAGCGGACCAAAACGATTAAAATAAAGAAAACAACGTTTTTACCGATATCTTACGTTCTAACGTAACGATTTTAATGAAACTTTGTATACATCACCTATAGTACAATTGAAACAAGCATGTAAAATTTCAACCTGATACAAGCAAAAGTTTTTGTGAGTTAATGAATTAAATTTTTTATTTTAATATTTAATTGGATTAATTTGCCGTCGGCGTTTGAGGGGACAGTTCTTTTTTGTTCTACAACCTGTTTAACTATAAATTTATCATTTCTAAATTCTGTATTACTTGATACCTTGTATTGGGTGTATATGACCTAGTTGTCTGACGCCCTAATAAAGCAATAAATAAATAAATTTATCATTAACTTTTTTCTCAATATACAATACATTATTTATTGAAAGACGCTCACTTCAAAGATAATAAAAAGCTTTTTATTTGATTTTGCCTTAACTCCGCTAGTAAAAATAGTTAGTTACTTATAATTTTGTCTCTTTTCTAACTCCACCATGCATAAGTAGTTATTACTGTGATTTTATAATTTATATTTAATGAAAAGCGTAAGGAACTTCGTTCCTATGGGGTGTCCCTCGACACCACACGTATTTTTTTCATAAATATTCCGGAAACTAGATTTTTCCTGGAAAAAATATTTATACCATAAGATTACTATTTAAATGGACTACATTTTAGAATTATTTGATCAAAATCGTCGGAATTGTTTTTGAGAAATAATGTTTAGCGTCTGCAAATTTAGAGCTAGAATTCATTTGATTTCGCCTAGGAGATGAAATTTCTGAGCCTTTATGCCAAATTTCATCAAAATCGGCCCTTTAGTTTAGGCTCCACGTTTCTACACAGGCGACAGACGACAAACTACAGACTACAGGAGATAAACTACAGACTACAGGAGATAAACTACAGACTACAGAAAACAGATGACTCAAACATTTTTTTACACCACTTTTATACTCATGGACTAGACAAAGACAAAACGTCTAGTAATTCCATCAAAATCTAATTTTTATGCCATCTTTCTCTCTTTTCATATACTACGTATATCAGAAATTAAAAATCGATACAAATATAAATACTAAATGTTTCATAAATTTTTGTCAACACTTCTTTTGGAGACTTAGTGTTGACCCTAATAATATCCAAACATTTGGAACTCATCCTTCATAATTGTTGGTCTATCTTTTAGCCGACATATATTTATTTTCCTTACTACAATTCATGTTAACTTAATTTAGCTCATCTTTTAATTCAGCCACCGTCAGAGCCACCGTAATTATAGGAGTATGTATTTCCAATTTTAACCTTTGCAACCTTATTTACCAGGGATTAGATCTAGGGTCTTCTCAATAACTTATAACATGATCCATAATTTGGGACTTTGTTAAGATTTGTCGGTTTATGGTTTATCCAACTTTAGCACGATAGCGAATGGTTATAATTGTTTTATACTTATTACATTTTAATAATTTAAGTATTAGTGTCCTTACATATTCTATTAATTGCAGTCGATAAAGGGTCATTCCGCAAGTAAGTTATTATTTGATATAATGATTGCCATTAATATTTGTGATTATGTAATTCCTGGATCTGTTTCGACTATTATCAGCAGATTAATATTAAAGATCTAGATAAACAGTGGTGGCGGTAAGGCTTTGGGGCCCCCCGCAAACTTTTAGTGGGGGCCCCTTTATCTCCCATTCAGACTCCCGCGCCGCGGGGTCTACGGGGCCCTTATCACCGCCACTGTAGATAAACCAAAGTAAAATAAAATATAGGAGGTTACTATTATATAAAAATATAAATGATCACATGTACTCTACTTCTTGGATACATGATACATTTAGACTTTATTTATTAAACACCTTTACCAGTGAAATTAGTAGTATAGTGTGGATTCTTTAAATCCAGCATTCATCTACGGCAAGCAAATCACTAAATTATAATTAATCGCAATATTTATTAAATTATTACTCTTGATACTCTACAACACATGTAAGTGAATACATTTTCGAATGAGTAATGCTAAATAGACTTTACTCAATAAAATTATCAGCCAGAGTTACAATGTTGTATCATTCAACAATTTCCACAGGAGGACTAATAAAAAAATTGAGGCCTTAATGAAGGGAATATTTTGGTTGTTAACTGCTTAGTTCTACGGCTCAGATTTGAGCCCTAGATTGCCGCTTGATATCAGGTCAAGGGATTATAATGGCCTTAAAGCTAATTTATACATTGCATGCTTACTCTAGCGATAAGTGCGACGACAGAGCTTCTCTTAGAACAACATGTGTAGGCTACCTGCCTTTAGAACATTAACTCTCGTAATTGTAATTTAACATCTAATTCTTAATGATTTATGTCAATTTTAAATTGACTATAGAACACAAGTAGAAAAGATGATAATACATCAGAAAGTATTACATCTACATCGCATCGATATAATAAATTATACCTCTATAACTACACCTTGAAAATTACAAGTAAAGGTTAACCAAACATAGTTGCCTAAATACCTAAGGATATTTTACAATCTAGTATTAATCTTATCAGAATAAGATTAACAATTTATTCACATGCATATACAATTTATTACAATTGTTTTACGTAAATAATATAGAATAACATAGAAGGATAGTCAGCTTAAAGATGACCTAAAGAGGGGTCGAAATATTGCAAAAGATGAGCTTTTATTTTTTTCCCATAAACAAGTGTATTTTAAGGATTATTAATTAATTCAACAAATATTCGGCTAAGAGTTGGCTTAGGTTGAATAACACTGCTTAAGTAAACCATGATAACAAGACAAGGTGGTGGTAAACCTTTTAGTCCTTCCACAAGGCTTTGCTTTGATGTTTACAACCGATTAATGCGCGATACGATTACAAGAATGGTTCTTTGTTACTTATGTAGATTTTTTCACTAGAATAATAAATAAATATGTAGTAATTTATTGCAAATATAAAACAAATTAAAATTCAAAACTTTTAAATAAAATTAAATTCAAAATTAGAATATAAACTAAAAATCTTTCTTATTCCAAATCGGCAATATGCTGTAGGACCGATTAAAGTATTTTGAGGTGCCTTTTTTTGAAGTATCCTCATTTTGTAAACTAAATGTATTAATTAGTATTACATAATCTTACTTTTTTTTCTTTTTTTACAATGAAAAATTAATTTTCGTTTAGTTTTTGTTCAGCCATACCCCATACCTCAGAGTTTACTTTCCTATTCCTACACCATTCCATCCTAACCTCAGCTACCCTCTTCCAGGTAGTTCCTCCTCGTCCCGCACTGTACACAAGGTCTTCCTCTTTTTCTCGCGTAATCTCTTGGAAGCCAGTTAATTATTTTGTTTGTCCATCGATTATCTTTCGTCTTGACAATGTGACGCGCCCAATTCACCTTTCTTTCAAATATTAATCTACCTATCTCTTCCAGTTTTGTTTGATCTCTTATCCAGTTATAACTTTTCTTGCCTTTCCTTGATATTGGTAACATGCACCATTCCATCTGCCTTTGGGCTATTCTCATCTGTTTCCCTTGAATATTGATGTAAAAGGTAACTATGGAATGAACATTGAAGATAGAGAATTTTGAAGAAGGGCAATACAGAGATTTTAATCCTAAAAGTAAATGGACTAGTAATAATTCATGACATGGCATTTACTATTTAATATATGCTATCATTATATTATTTAAATAAAACCGGCAAAATTATTTTAATTTTCTATGCTTCCTCATACTAATGTATTAATCAGCAAAGACAATTATACTTTTGTTGACAATAACCGAGTAGAAATATAATTTATAAGTTGGCATTTCCAAAATAGATATATATAAACACTTTATTTACAAAATATAAACAAGTGAGGCTGGCCTTATATTAAGGTTTGCTTTCACACACAGCGTACTTATCAATCTAATGACAACATTTTAAATTAATAATAAGCTAAATTATAAATCATTAAGTTTAAAGTCAAATCTAAGGTAATTCACTAATACAATAAAAATAAGTTTACACTAATAAAAATAAGTTTGTCAATGATATAATGATATAACAAGAAATTCATTAAATCATAATACTAAAAATTAACAAAGATAATAATAAAACATAACAATCAAGAATATATATGGTGGTTAAGGATACCTAATGAGTCTAAAATGATATTTTCTGACAGTAGTCTTAAAAAATTCTGGTCCGTACCGATCTCGTCAAAGAAGTTTTTAGTGCTAGCTGGTATAGTCCCTCTTGTTCCAAACCACAATCCATGAACTTGATAATCTCTATCACCATGAGAAGCTCGAAACCTATCTCTATAAAACTCGATGCACTTCTCATAGATGATCTTCTTTTCCTCATGTACTTTGTTGGCTTGGTCTATGTCGTTATTTTCATATCTGACGGTGGGGTCGATAATAAGGGCAGTCTTGTTGTCCGGGTGGAATGCTATAATATCGGAAAATCTAGAAGAACCTTCCGAGTCAATAGCATAAACCTCGTCGTAACAAATATACTTTTTCTCCTTGAGGACTTCCGAGATCTTGCGCTTAACGTTATGGTGGCGTCTAGTCACAAGAAGCATGTTATATGGGCATTTTCCAAGCACATGTGCTGGAGTTTCATTCTCTCTGCCACATTTGCGACAGAGGGTCCCAACAACTCCTGTTGACTGATTACCAGGTACAGCTCTTAAAGGGGCGTAATTAACGTTAAGTTTAATTGAATTGGCCCATTCAGATCCCGTTAGTACTTTCCGGTCCCAAATGTATTTGTTGCAATTCGGATATTCCTTAAAATGCTTTACACCAACACCCTGCCACTTACATTTTGTCCACTCGTCAAAACTTTTCTCCCGCAGGTTTTGGCGTAGCTTTTTGACACTGATATTCTCATGAGACTCATTCAAAGTTCATTTCCGAATAAATTAACCCAGGTTAAAGATTAACAGATAACCAGCTTATCAAATGGTTTAATGACTAATTACATGAAAATGGTAGAAGTTTTAAATATAGAGGAGAGGTGGACGAGCATTGCGTGACACTTTAAAATGATGGCTTAACCCAGACTTTATACATAGTTTGTTTAGTTAACTCTAACTCATCAATATGTAATGTTTCTCGTTTTGAACCTACTTTTTTCTATTTAAACCAAAGAGAATTTAGCTACTTTGAATAATTTAAGATTATTTTTTTTGTTTTTACTGCGTAGTGCAGAATAAAATAATTCGATTTTTTTAAAATCTACAACGACCAATTAGACTTATTTTTCTTCATTCTTAAATATTAATGTTTTGCTTCCGACCTTACCGAAGGTAATAGAAGCTATGTGATCGTTTTGAAGAGCGAAAATATTTTTTGTCTCCGATTTCAAAAATTCTAAGACAGAAATCCGTTTCAGACATCAGGGATCATATATGGTTCCGTGTTAGTCTGTCGGTCAGTTTGTTTCTTATCCGCCACGTAAAACTACACTTTAAATTTTAATGAAATTTGGTGGTAGGTCATAATTAAATTTCTATTCCACATGCGCACAAACATACATTTATTTACACATATAGCTTCAAAAGTACTTATCTGATTTGAATGAAACTTTTATAGTTTATATTATTTACACCTATAGCTTCAAAAGTACTTATCTGATTTGAATGAAACTTTTATAGTTTATAGAAAGTAACCCGAAGATAGCCCCAGATTAATTTGAACCGTCTAAGTTCTTTAACTTTTGCTAAATTGATACTTTAAAATTCTTCTTCTAAAATATATTATTGTTTGATATTCTTGTAAAATATCAAAACAATTTTGACAGATTAAAAAAAACGGGGGAAACAGACCAATTAGACAATAATGACTTGTAAAAGCATAAAATCAATAAAGTACGTGGATATGATGCGAGGAAGCTATGTGCCACACCAATTGGCAGTCTATTTTTTAAATAAATTACTTGGGATAAAGTACCTATATATGTACTGTGATCGATGATTAATCTCATAATAATAATTGATGTTATACCGTAACCGTAAGTATAATAATGAATACAGTAATAACATTTGTAAATACAGAAGCAATTCAGGTAGAGGAAGATGTCTGTGTGGTGGATGGATTGAAAATTCCAAATTTTCAGTCTTCTATTCATATTATTATTGAACTATCTATACATAATTTGAAATTTCATTATATTATTAGATTGATAGCTCTATACTATAACATTATGGTTAAACTGGAGTTTTGGCCCCTGCAGATGTGTCGTTCTTGGGTCCATATTTGTCTGTTTTAATCATGAATATAATATAACATTTTCATATCCACTTCTCACTTAATCATAATTTATGAAGTTTTAATTTAAAATGTATGATCGAATTGAAACGTTAAATTAACATGATAAGCAGTCGCCAGCTAAGGTGCAGGATGTAGTTTGTTAACAAATGCCTATCAGAGGCGTTCGTTTTTTACCTATAGCATATATATATACCTTATATTAACTTTTATAAGTGCCGCTTCTTTATGAACGGTTTGTTGATCTAGGTAACACAAACAGTGAAACATTTCTCCAAGTAAAAATAAATGAGTCTTGATTGGGGATAAGAACCTATGACCTCAAACCTTTATTTAAACAAGATTTATAACCAACTATCTCGTAAATTTGAGACATTGACAGTGCCTTATGTTTTCAATCGTTTTAAAGAATTATTTATACACTAAGATAAAGCCGGATTTATAGTGTGTAGCCTAAAGATGAGGCAACAATTTAAAAGTAGGAAAACATGGCTCATTTTGTCGGGCTTGAGGACCCGTGGCGTCAAAATGCCTTTTGATCCTTACAGAAGGCAAAAGTTTCCTCCCTATTGTAGGAAAAAAAACTTTAGCTTGGATTAGATCATTTGTTTTTAGAAGAGTGTGAATATACCAACACTATGTGCCTCAATGTGTTTCACTTTTTTAAATAAACTTATCTTTGTACTTCTTTAGACTGTTACTCCCCTGTGTTTTTAGAATATAAATTAAATGTATTAAATAATTATTAAAACGAAGTGATGTTTAGCCCAATGTACTTTGGGACAAAGTAGTTTCACACTTCTGTTCATAAGGGGAGTAACAGTCTACAGAAGAACATTCCGTACATCTTATGTAGTTTCTCCCCTCTGTTTTCTTTATAAGGGGAGTAACAATAACAATCTAAAGAGGTGCCCTTATTTTTGCATGGCAAACTGCTCTCGAATATCCTATTATGATATTCATAGTGTAAGTAATTCTGGTGAAATGCAAAAATCAATAAATAGATGAAATAATGGCCCAAGATCAATGTCAAAGTTAAAATCTATAAAGAAATGACGGTGGAATTTCGCTAAACAAACTTTTGATATAAAAACATTAAGAAAAGAGAAAAATAATAATGTTTGACATTTATTATTTAAATATTACTCCTTTGATGTCTAAATACTCAGAAAAACCATTTATTGATTATTTGATTAAGAAGAAAACAATCGTTAAGATAGCTAACAAAACCAAATCAATTATTTATGTAATTTATTCCGCCGATGAACAATGAGTGAATATTCCAATTTCCATTGTTTTTTATTTAGAAATGGAGGCAAAAAGAGACAATGCTATTTCTAATGAAGCTAGTTGATTTTAGATATGTAAAATATGTTAAAGTTTAAATAAGTTAATCCTGATTAATGGGCACTTTCCACGAACTAAATCAATATAATTATTTTTAGTTATTTTCCTTAGGTATAGTGCATGTTGACCCTTGAAAGCTTTTCCTTCTTTGAATAGATTATCTAAGTAGAATCTAAAGTACTTTGAACAAATGTATTTAAGAGGTTTAAATGGTTGAATACTGCATGTGATATAGATATAGAAATCGGATACAGAATGGTGAAGCTAAAATTTCAAGGTGGATATTATGTTAGGTCATATAATCGAATTTTTAACCTCATTTAAGTAACCTTAATTAGTGGGTTTTATGAATTGGCTTCGATTAGTAAGTTCCGAAAAAGCCTGGTAGAAATGACTGAGTTACATTTTTGAGTCTTGGAAGAACACAAACAAGTGGTAGGTAAAGGATATCAATAGAATTACATATTTGCAATTTGCAATAGTACATACAATAATCTTCCAAAAATAACTGACAGAATAGTATAATCTAAAGTATTAGTAAAAGCTAATTAGCTAATTTGGTAGTTTTTTTTCGTTCCGATTAACAACTATTATATCAAAACTAAATATATCCATCAGGCACACTTGAATTAACTGTTAGAACTAAACAATTATCTACACATTCTGCATAACCTCAGAATAGTTGGATCGTTCAGAAAAAACTTCTGTGTTACCGAAATGAATAATTAAGGAAGAACATATTACAATTATTTAATGAAGTTTTCTATTGTTTCCCCAGAGATAAAAATGAGAAATTCTCATTCACAGATTCCCTAAACTAAAGTGCTTCTGACGTATTAAAAAAATGTAATCTCTAAAACTCGCTCTCGTTATCTGATCGACAATTCTACTATACTGCCATTAATGGAATATAGTTCATCATCTATGCCAACGGTTCATTTTAGACGGGAACCGTGCGCAAGTGTAAACAAGATTACCAAATTTCAAAATATAACAATGAATTTAATGTAATTTTAGATTAAGATGCATACATTTCCACAGTCTCTCTTAGATTGAACAAATTTCATTTTTAAACTCGATTTACTTGATAAAATTGATGCTAAAAGTAATGGATTAAGTTTTAATCACAGAAATCTAATTTAATTTCTTTGTATGTTACAGAATGTGGTGAGCATGGACAGCGAAAGATGTACATGTTCTATAATCAATCCAAGCGATAACACAGCCCCTGCAAAATCTTTCACATTCGACGGTGTCTACTCCATAAATTCTACCACTGAACAGATTTACAATGAAAGCGCCTATCCTCTCATTGAAGTAAGGTCACTTGTTAAACTACAGTTTTATTTATTTTAATTAGATTTAGATTTAGATTTTGCCATTGTTTCGTAGTATTATTGTCTTGTTAACTTTTCGTTCTCTGTCTCTAGGGTGTGTTGGAAGGATACAACAGCACCGTGTTCGCTTATGGTCAAACAGGTTGCGGAAAGAGTTTTACTATGCAAGGGGTTCAAGATCCACCTATGCAAAGAGGGATCATTCCAAGAGCATTTGAGCACATTTTCGAAGCAATATCAGTGGCGCAGGGGGTTAAATTCCTCATCTTAGCATCCTATCTTGAGATTTACAATGAAGAGATCAGGGATCTTCTTGGCTGTGATTTGAAAAAGAAACTTGATCTAAAAGAGACACCTGATAGAGGGGTTTATGTACAAGGTGAGTTCTTCATATGATTTACATTTTCAATGAATTTGATGTGGTTTGCAATTTTGTCTTAAGAAAGTATTTATTTTGTTTGACAAATTTAGTTTACTATTAAATATCCCTAGTCCTTTTGGCCTATCAAGCATATTGGCCTACAAAAAGGGTGTCTGGTGAGCTTAATCGCTTCGCCTTGCCTCGCAATCTTACTGATATTAAACACACTTAATTGTTTCCGACATAACATTGTGAAGAAGTACTTTTGAGTTTGAAATTTTCTCAATCTATTTTGAATAGAGCTTCATATAAGCGTTTTTACTACAAATGTACAAATCAACAGAACGCTAGGTCATTGTTAATACTGCCAACATATTTTAACATAAAGACCCTGTGCCCTGTTATAATATTAATCATGGTTTCTAGATCTCAGTTGGCATGCAGTAGGCTCCGTTCAGGATTGTGAAAAACTCATGGCTGAAGGCTGGTCGCATAGATCAACTGGTGCCACTCTAATGAATGCCGATTCTTCAAGAAGTCATTCCATATTCTCAGTTTGCGTTGAAATGATGAAAACATTTGATCAAGAAGAAGAAACGTCAATACGAAGAGGGAAATTGAGTCTTGTTGATCTTGCAGGCAGTGAACGACAAGCAAAAACAGGTACCATCTACCATCTATCATCTGCCGTTATTATCAATTACTCTCACATAAACTAGCATAGTATGATCGATAATTCATTTAGAATTTAGCTATAGCTATTATAGACATATAGTAAAGAAAAGTAACTAAATTGTTTCATTTTACAGGGGCGACGGGAGAAAGGTTAAAAGAAGCAAGTAAAATCAATTTATCATTATCAGCACTTGGTAATGTAATATCAGCTTTAGTAGATGGAAAAGCGAAGCACATACCTTATAGGGACTCAAAATTAACTCGTCTTCTACAGGTTTGTTTCCTCTATCCAAATACAAGTAAAATTTATCATACAACTTATTTTTAGATTTTTTTTCTTTTTTTAATCCAAATATCTATTTTTAACTTACTTTTTAAATATTTTAGGACTCCTTAGGGGGTAATACGAAAACTTTGATGATAGCTTGTTTATCTCCCGCTGACAACAATTATGATGAATCTTTATCAACTCTAAGATACGCAAACCGAGCGAAGAATATCAGGAATAAACCTCATATTAACGAAGATCCTAAGGATACACTTCTTAGACAATATCAAGAAGAGATTGAAAAACTTAAGAACATTCTCGAAACTTCTACGGCTCCTAAAATGGCCACAATTGGTGAGTGAAGATGCTGACGGAAACGTATCAATATCAATCCTAGTCTTATATCTAACTTTGATTTTATAGACAACCAAATCTATCAGAATGAAAAATTCTGTCATAGTTTGATTTTTTTTATTTAATATTAAAAGTAAGAATACACACATAGTATCGATACAGGATGTCAGGGACCTCTTAAAGTACTATTATCAGACACTCAAAATGGTCGAGAGGTGTAAGGATGGGCATCCTAATAACTTAGTATTGGGGCCAGTACTAAGTTAAAAATAGCTATTGAGGTCAAAATAAAAATATCTAATTGAGATAGCGAGGATTGCTAATCCTCGCTGTCCGCTAATTCTCGCTGTCCTCAATTTTATTTTATTATTTCACTCAGTCAATATCCACTCAGCCATCAATACCTAGGAAAGACTTGTAGAGCACGCAGTCGTTTCAAACACTTTTCAATTCTTACACTCTGCACTTAATGGCATGTAATAAGGGTAAATTAGTAGATGCGTAAAAGGTTTCTTCGGTGGATGTGCTCCGATAGTCTTACTTAGATATTATTTTGAAATGTACTTGGAGATCAGTGTGTCCAAGAGGTTTTGAAGCGTTTCTGGGTTCTGGGCCCACTTTGGGCTAGGGCCTACCAAATGGCTCTTTACAACTTATGACCCTAAAACCAAAATCCAATCTCTTGTATAACAAGAGTTTGATTTGAGGAGAAATGGTACATGTTTCACATCATTAGCCACATGGAATGTGTAAAACATCGAATACGTTCAGTATACAACACATTGTTTATTATTTCACAATACACAATACACATCGCCATTTTTCTCTTTTTAATTGCTTACTGTTCGTTACCTACAAGTTTACTTCATAATAGTTAGGAATATTTGTTGTATTGTAAATCTTTCTGCGTATATATCTTATTTTTCTAAATTGCCTTAACTCTTGATGAACCTAGCATGCTGAAACTTGCACAGATTATTCTATTTCTGACGACCATACCATAATCAGTTAATAGTTAATTAATTAATTACTATTTATTGATGTTATTATTGATAGTAATTTTGTTGGTTTATCTGTCTCCTAATTTTGTAAACTAAATGTAACCAACTCTCCGACTATTTGGAAAGCCAAAACTAAATTTGATTTCATCGAATTAAAAGTATTTTTTTCAAAGTTTGAAGGAATGCTTGTTCGAATTTGGCAGAAATTATCCTTGAAGTCATTACAATCGATGTATATAAAGGATTTTTTTTCAATTTTTGACGTCGCGAGGTCTACTGTTCACAGAACTACTAGTCAAAAATGGTCTCTTCTGTAGTATTTGGGTCCATTGGACAGGAATTAAAAAGCTCACTTTTGCAATATTTCGATCCCTCCTTGGGTCATTCTCAAGTTCTCAAGCTGATTGCCTAGAAGTTATCTTAATCTTAAATTATACTGGTTATATTCTTAAAATATTTTATTTGAATATTTTGGATTCTCGTTATTTCTTCTGAAGTTAGGTAAAGGTCATTTACTTGTAAGGTTTTCACTTGTGATACATATGCACTTTTTAATATATTACACTTTCTAAAATATATTTTAAAACATTATCAGTGGTGGCGGTAAGATATTGGGGGCCCCCTGCAAACTTTGTAGTGGGGGCCCCTTCATTTCCCTTCCAGGTGCGCCCAGGGGCCCTCAGATACCCGCCCCCCCCGTGCCGCGTGTTCTGCGGGGCCCTTATAGCCGCCACTGATTATTATTACCTCCCTTCTGCTATCATTACCCTAAAATGGTCAGGTCCCCTCACCCAAATTAATAAGTAAGACATTTTCCCACCAGGACCATTAAAAATTTTTCAACTTGACCAGATCACATTACCAGGTTTTACTGCATTTTCAAGTTGTAATTATAATAATAAGAATGACAAGGTTTGTTTTTTCAGTAGATGAGGCCATGCTTCAGAAGGAACGGGAAAAAGTCAAGATAGAGTATGAGAATGAACTAAGTGCACTTCGAGCTCAATTCAAGGAAATGCACTCAACAAAGTGTCAAGTACAGGAAGAATTTGACACTCTTAAAGTTAAATTTGAGAAACAAATTAAAAATATTAATGAAAAGGTAAAAAACAGAATATATCTTAACTCCAGAGTAATAATAAAATTACTAAACTATACAATGAATTAATACATTTTTTTTTTTTTTTTTAATCAATTTCTTTATTGGCAAAAGTTAACAAGAGTGAGGGTAACTGCAGCCATTTTAAATAATGATTTTAATTGGATATCAATCTGTGGGTAGTAACAATTTTCAAGGACATTTTGTTTCTAATGCGGCTGCGGCCGACTTTTGTGGAGCCAACCCAGCATTTGCTTTGTTGATTGAGGAAACCGCAGAAAACTCAAATCAGGTTGGCCGGACTCGAGTCCTTCTAGATGTGAGGTTCAAAAGCCTCACATCTGGCATTTTTAGATTTTAGTTATTAGGTGCAGTAATATGTTACGGTTTATAATTTATATCTTCTATGAATTTTATGGTTTTCTTTAAATTTTTAATTTTTTTTGAAAATAATATTTCTAACATTTTTTTTTGTTATGGGAGTGTCTTCTTCTAGGTTTATTCCTGAATAAAGGTTTTTTCTTTTTTCTATATTTCCAGTACATTCAGTGAGAATGTGCTGGATATTGAATTAATACATTAAGATTAATGTTTAATTAAATTTTCTATTATTTATTATTTGTCCTTCCCTACTATAATGTTAGCTATATAGTTGTTTTGAAATTATAAAAACTATTTATAATTATATACCAACTATTGTTAATTCACTCTTTCAGTCAGTATTACAACCAAATTCGTTGACGATAGTTGATAATGGAGAAAAAATAAAAGAAGAAACTGTGGCAGAGTTAAACAATAACTGTGATAAAACTGAAACGTAAGTAGAAACATCTATTTTTAAATTAATTAAATCATGGTTATTTTAATGAATTTATAAGTTATGATTAAATTCTAATATGAGCAGTGAAATCTTATGTCATATCGTGCTTATTTGTTATACAGTTCAGATGATGTAAAGGGTGCTGTTAAACCATCGAGGCAAGATATAATGGCGAGGTAAGCATTAAATAAATGAGTTAAGTCTGGTATGGATAGTCATAAAGGTGTTTAGATTAGAGAATTATTGTACTATGGATATAAATTTAAAGAAGTTTAACTACAACGGGAAAAATAGCTTTAAAGGAAATCCTTAATATTATTTTCAGTGCTTAAACCCGTACCATACTTTTTACAAGCTTTTATGTTAATAATGTTTAATTAATGTTGTTAATAATGTTGTTAATTAATGTTATGTTAATTAATGTTTGCATGTATGTCCGGGTCAAATCTTGCAACTGATTTTTAAAGCAGTTTTCCTCGACCGATTGAATTGAAATTTTGCATATAGACTTATAGACATATAAGTTTGAATGACAATGTATGGTTAGCCAAGTGACGTCATTTTTAAAATTTAGATGAAATAAACAATTTTATCTCTAGAAGGATTCCCTAGTTTACACGGAGGAAAGTACTCGCTGTATCCAGTTGGGTTGTACAGGGTGTAATAGAAAATTAGAGAATTATGAACTTTCATGATTCCCTTCAGGGTTAAGTGTTACCTTGTATAACTCAGAAGTAAATATGGTTGGTGTTAAATACACAATTTCACAATTTAACTTTTGTCTAAATCTAAAATTATAATGTCTAAAATTATCTATCTAAATATATAATGTCGTCTTCACAATGTAACCTCCACAACGATTGTCAAGGTGATTTATCAGTAAAACAAACTAGTTAAAAGTGAGATGAATCATTTTTAAATGTATAGAATGTAGATAAACTAATAAATAAGTAAACATCAGTTATCAGTTGGCAACTTTTTTATATATGGCTCAGTTACCAGATGATTCTCCCATCTTATTAATTAATTTAGATAAAAACTTGCACATACCACGGGAGTAAACATCAATTGTACCCTAGCGACTATTAACTGCTTCGGCTCCGACACGGGAACATTACTCGTATGGTTCTCTCGGGTTCTTCTTAGAAACTCAACTTCCTCGCTTAGGACACAATGACTTTTTACTCCCTTGATGCTTAAATAACTATGGTTTCATAAAAGAAATACCTTGTTTTTATTTGAAGGCTGGCCAAGCTGGAGCGTAATTTGGTTGGCGGAGAAAAGGCTGGTGATCAGAATTTAAGAGAACGACGTGCAAGAAGAAAGAGAGCAGCTGAGAGGAGATTGGCAGCTCTAGCAGATGTGCTGACCAAGGAAGACAACTCGGCTGACATAGTTCTAGGTGTAGTAGACGATATGGCTGATCAACTATCCGTTAGATCAGAACATCTCAAGAAGCATAGGATGAAGGTAACTCTCTCTTATCTGAAACAAAAGAATACGTTTGAATTATCAGGTATGCTTTCGCAAAGATATCATCTTTCAGTTCAAGTTATCATTAGCAAGTTATTATGTCATCCGATGGTCATCGTGTTTTTAAAAGCTTGGGTTGGGAACAGTTTTTGTATTATTAGATAAAGATGAAGAAACTTAAATTTTAAGGCATCCCTAATCACGCGCTTTTAGAAGTTAAGGTTTAAACAAGAGTATCTAATGAATTCTAATTGATAATAAATAAAAAAGCATTATATACCTATAATTTTGTCAAAAATATGAGCATAGATATAACAACATATTGGATTTTTTAAACCAATATAAAATTCTCAACTATAACCAATATGTAAACTCTACACAGTATGATAGGCTAGACAGTCAAGTATTATTATCATATTGTAAATATATTTGACAATAATTAAATACGTCATTAAATTAAATACGTATATTATTTAAAATAATCTAACGTCTCTCTATTAATAGGCTTGCCATACATCCGGTTTGTTCGGGACAGTCCCGGTTTAGCTATTGTCTCGATGTACCGGTCAGTGGTCAAAACCGGCAGTAAAATGCTTAAAATAGTAAAAATTTGTCTAAAACGTTTCTATCTCCTTAGAAAATATGAATTAAAATTAACTAAATCAAA
>KZ653808.1:933-13008 GCA_001010745.2 Gerris buenoi | reverse complement strand
GTTTCTGCTTGTAAAAGACTTGATGTTATCGTTCGATTTATTTTTTCTAATAATACTTTTTTTTTTAAAACAAACTTCTCCTTTTTTCTCCGTAGATTGAATTATATATTAATAAAAAACAAAAAAACAAGAACAATTTAAAAAAAAATCGCTAATATTCATAAACTGGGATTTTTCATTAATATGGAAATCAACTAAATGTTTGTATTATAAATTTAAACAGCTTTATTTTTTAATCCAGATTTAAAGTTGACTGCTTTATTTTTTCATCTTTGTGGCGTGTGAGTTTAAAACAAAACCAGAGGAATAAAATTGAGGGGGGAAATTAAAGCAAAAACATAAACATAAAAAAAATAGCTATGCAAAAATATAAAAAGTAAAAAAAAACAAAAAAAAACGATAAAAGATAACCCTGCAGTTTTGTTATTCCATGAATAGATAACAATATGATCTACACATCTGCATACATCTGCGGTTTTCATTTTCTTCCGTGACTTAAAAATGTCTGAACATAAACTGTGTGCTATGAGTGGCTTGCGTGGATACTTGTGTTGGTATCGGGCAGTGGCGCATCTACGAGGGGAGGGGATAGTTGATAGTACCTTAACCCCTCCCTAGAGTAAAGTAATTGTCTAGGAGATAGCTTACAAAAAAAAGTGTTTGACTAACATCAAGCTACAATTATTATGTATTTTATTAAATTTATTTGGTGCCATTTAAGAATTTGTGGTCGGCTATGTTCGTCTGCGGACATAGCTTGGTAATAGGCATTTGAAAAATTCAAATGGAGAGCGGCCATATCCTACTCAGTTTTCTGGACAATGTGATTTTCATGATCCTGCGAGTACAAAATTAGTTAGTAGACCAAAAATCTAGTTGTTTGTTAGTTTGTCACTTGATTGGTGAACACTTTGATTTGAAGTAATATCAGAATAACTAACATATTAAGTGACAAACTAACATTAAGTTGATTTTTGGGTTACTAACTATTTTTTTACTCAGGATCATGAAAATCATATTGTCCACCAAACTGGACGAAATATGCTTGCTCTAATAGGTTTTTTTCAAATTCCAAATTCCTAATTCCTATTGCCAAGCTATGTCCCGTAGATGAACTTAGTCGACACTTATGTTTTTAAAAGCCATTAAAAGATTAACTTGTATACCTAAATCTAACTTGATGTTAGACAGACAATTTTTTTGCCCGCTACCTCCTAGACTATAACTAGAATTAAGGGAGACAAATTTATTTATAAATAGCGAAACCAATCAATATAGATGGAACTATGACTCGTTAAGTTTGGAACAAACTTTCATATCTAGTACAACTAAACCGCAATCCAGATAAGATAACTTTTAGTTGTAAAACTTTTAGTAATATAAACCTAAATTGGTGTAGCATTTAGATTTTTATTTCGACACTAATAAAAAGCCAAAAGGCATTAACGTCAAGCGTCGGCTTGGGGAAAGTCACGCATCAGAAAATACCTTAACCTCCTCTAAACTACCTTAAACCACCTGAAACTAGATCCAAATTTACCTGCATCAATTTACCTTACGCTGCCGAAGTTATTATTGAAAATGGGTCCTGGAAAAGCTATAATTGAATACCAATGAAAGTACATTATAAGTTACTTTTCTGGAGTAAAATCAAGTTTTTCAAAAAAAATACCAGAGAACAAAGATACAATAAACTTGGCACAATAAAAAAAAAAAAAATTAGAATATGTATAGAGAAAGTTTGTGTCAGTATCTCAAATGGATTTTTTCTCTCTTGGTGCGGAAAAAAAGAGTTTTGAATAATTAAAAAAAAGCAACTGAATAAAAAAAAAACTTTTTGACTAATAAAATCTCTCTTTTTGTTATTGTTTCTGCTTGTAAAAGACTTGATGTTATCGTTCGATTTATTTTTTCTAATAATACTTTTTTTTTTAAAACAAACTTCTCCTTTTTTCTCCGTAGATTGAATTATATATTAATAAAAAACAAAAAAACAAGAACAATTTAAAAAAAAATCGCTAATATTCATAAACTGGGATTTTTCATTAATATGGAAATCAACTAAATGTTTGTATTATAAATTTAAACAGCTTTATTTTTTAATCCAGATTTAAAGTTGACTGCTTTATTTTTTCATCTTTGTGGCGTGTGAGTTTAAAACAAAACCAGAGGAATAAAATTGAGGGGGGAAATTAAAGCAAAAACATAAACATAAAAAAAATAGCTATGCAAAAATATAAAAAGTAAAAAAAAACAAAAAAAAACGATAAAAGATAACCCTGCAGTTTTGTTATTCCATGAATAGATAACAATATGATCTACACATCTGCATACATCTGCGGTTTTCATTTTCTTCCGTGACTTAAAAATGTCTGAACATAAACTGTGTGCTATGAGTGGCTTGCGTGGATACTTGTGTTGGTATCGGGCAGTGGCGCATCTACGAGGGGAGGGGATAGTTGATAGAGCTAAACTCCCTCCCTAGAGTCCCCAAGGAAATATATATTTAGTTACTCCAAATACTCGTGAGGAAAACAATTAAAATGTTTTTTTTTTTAATAGTTTCTGCACAGAAAACTTATAGAAAGAGTTACGATTACAATATAGTTAATATTGTGAGGAATAAAATTATTATTTATTATTATTATTTATTTATTTACGACTTCCACTTCTTCTACTTTTTAATGGTCTGGGATCTAAGTCATGCAGGGTTTAAACGCCAACTTTAAACACCCAGTTTTGAGGGAATCTTTAGAGATCTTATTATAGGCAAGTAATGTCAAAACAACGTTATTAAATCGCTGCCATCAAACGATTTGGTTTAAAGAAAGGCAGTACAGTACTGGCTAGAAGATCAAATAAATATCGCAAAAGATAAATAAAGATACAACGCTAATGCGAAAATTAACAAATAGATTTAGATAATGATAAATGACAAAGGTAACATTTCTACAAAAACAAAGGAAAATTTATTAAATAAAGCCACAGTTCCTTAGAATAAGGTCACTCGGTCCTATAAAATATTACTTAATAAACCTTACCAAGAACTTATGGTAAACACCCCCCCCCCCCCTCCATAACCACTTTCCCCAACGACCTTCAACCACTCCAACCATCTCTAACCACCTCAAGCAACCTCTAACCACCTCTGAACCCCTATATCCACCTCTAATCACCTCAAACCACCTTAAATCACCTCTAACCACCTCTAACCACCTCAAACTACCTCTAACCACCTCAAACCACCTCCAACCACCTCCAACCACCTCTAACCACTTGTTCTATGCAAGTAATGTTTATACAACGTCATAAATCGCTGCCATAAAAACGATTTTGTTTAAAGAAAGNCTAATAATACTTTTTTTTTTAAAACAAACTTCTCCTTTTTTCTCCGTAGATTGAATTATATATTATTAAAAAACAAAAAAACAAGAACAATTTAAAAAAAAATCGCTAATATTCATAAACTGGGATTTTTCATTAATATGGAAATCAACTAAATGTTTGTATTATAAATTTAAACAGCTTTATTTTTTAATCCAGATTTAAAGTTGACTGCTTTATTTTTTCATCTTTGTGGCGTGTGAGTTTAAAACAAAACCAGAGGAATAAAATTGAGGGGGGAAATTAAAGCAAAAACATAAACATAAAAAAAATAGCTATGCAAAAATATAAAAAGTAAAAAAAAACAAAAAAAAACGATAAAAGATAACCCTGCAGTTTTGTTATTCCATGAATAGATAACAATATGATCTACACATCTGCATACATCTGCGGTTTTCATTTTCTTCCGTGACTTAAAAATGTCTGAACATAAACTGTGTGCTATGAGTGGCTTGCGTGGATACTTGTGTTGGTATCGGGCAGTGGCGCATCTACGAGGGGAGGGGATAGTTGATAGAGCTAAACTCCCTCCCTAGAGTCCCCTAGGAAATATATATTTAGTTACTCCAAATACTCGTGAGGAAAACAATTAAAATGTATTTTTTTTTTAATAGTTTCTGCGCAGAAAACTTATAGAAAGAGTTACGATTACAATATAGTTAATATTGTGAGGAATAAAATTATTATTTATTTATTTACGACTTCCACTTCTTCTACTTTTTAATGGTCTGGGATCTAAGTCATGCAGGGTTTAAACGCCAACTTTAAACACCCAGTTTTGAGGGAATCTTTAGAGATCTTATTATAGGCAAGTAATGTCAAAACAACGTTATTAAATCGCTGCCATCAAACGATTTGGTTTAAAGAAAGGCAGTACAGTACTGGCTAGAAGATCAAATAAATATCGCAAAAGATAAATAAAGATACAACGCTAATGCGAAAATTAACAAATAGATTTAGATAATGATAAATGACAAAGGTAACATTTCTACAAAAACAAAGGAAAATTTATTAAATAAAGCCACAGTTCCTTAGAATAAGGTCACTCGGTCCTATAAAATATTACTTAATAAACCTTACCAAGAACTTATGGTAAACCCCCCCCCCCCCCCCTCCATAACCACTTTCCCCAACGACCTTCAACCACTCCAACCATCTCTAACCACCTCAAGCAACCTCTAACCACCTCTGAACCCCTATATCCACCTCTAATCACCTCAAACCACCTTAAATCACCTCTAACCACCTCTAACCACCTCAAACTACCTCTAACCACCTCAAACCACCTCCAACCACCTCCAACCACCTCTAACCACTTGTTCTATGCAAGTAATGTTTATACAACGTCATAAATCGCTGCCATAAAAACGATTTTGTTTAAAGAAAGACGTCTCTTAACTGTATTAATTAACTTTAGTGGAGTAAAGTCTCTTTTTATTCCTAGTTTGTTTCTAAATGAACAGTGGAGTCAGTTGATCAGGAATAAAGAATGACGTATCTCCACTAAAGTAAATAACTTTAGCGGAGAGACGTCTTTTTTTATTCCATAGTATCTTTTTATAAAATGAACAGAGGAATTAGTTGATTGTTGATTAGCAATAAAGAAATACGTAACTCCACTAATGTAAATAACTTTAGCGGAGAGACGTCTTTCTTTATACCAAGAGTAAAAATAGTTTCTTTTTAAATGAACAGTGGAGTCAGTTGATTAGGAATAAAGAAAGCCGTATCTCTTCTAAAGTAAATAACTTTTGTGGAGAGACGTCTTTCTTTATTCCTATAGTAAACATATTTTCCCTCATAATCAAAATAGGATTGACATGATTTAGTTTTGTTAAACAAAAGTTTAACATAAATGTTACATTTGTTCAGTGAGGCAAAAATTAGTCAAGCGTAAATATATACAAAGGGATAGATTAGAATGATAGGCATGAAGTGGACAGTAAGGTGAAAGGGCGCATCCCCTTACGTTTCCATGGTAACTCTAGCATCCCACACAGTATCGGATATCTGAACCTCATAAGGGGCAACAAATTATCACTGTTGATTGAGCATATGACAAATTTAATTGTAAGATAACATAGTTAATGAGCAGAATTTGCAATTAGCTCTATTGAGAGCGCAGTCTCTACATTCTGTTTTATCCTCTCCAATGGCACACCTTTTAGCGCCATAGGAGACCATCATAAAGGTTCAAAGAGCATAGAAGTAATAGAGAAAGCATAATTAATGTAAAAGTGGTTCATACTTTGGATACAGCAGTTTGTGGTTAGTGAGAGAAAAGTGAACTAATTTTATCGGTTATTAATGACATCAAATGATTTATAAACAAAGATTAATCAGACATGTTATTGGAATAGAGTTCAGTAAATTTGTCGGGTCATTGCTTCGAATTGGGCACATATTACGAGAAAAGAGACTTATTCTCTTTCAAAGAAGACTAAGTTTTTAACAAAATGAGACCAAAATGGTTTCTACCGATCCAATACTTTCCAAGATACAGCTTTCCAGATTTGACAAGGTAAGAATGCAAATCTTAGAAGTAGGGTTAGTAAAGTTTTGTCTTTATTATATCTATCATTTATTACAGCAAAACAGGATTTACACAATTTAATAATATATTATAGTAGAATAATATAATGTTTATGTACATAATGAAAAGTAGGTAGATATCTGTGAGCATTCCTTTACGGATCTACACGCACGTAACTTGTAATGAAATGTATCAATTGTGGTACGAAATCCTAAATGTTTTTGTCTGTCATATCCTTTTGCATCCATTGCTTTATGGTCTTATGGGGAAAGCTACTTTGGCATTACAACTGCAACTTTTGACGAACACAGATATGTGACCCTCCCGTCTCACTCAGAAGAAGAGCTGCGTAACTGGTATTCTGATCACCTTCCATTTCTACAGACAGATTTTATAATGTCATTAAGTAATGGGCTTGTTGGTAATCAGCAACAGCGTTCTGCTCATAGTAAAGGAAAGTATGTTACAGTTGATTGGGGATAACTTCGATCAGGTGAAGATCTCTGTTTCTATTGGTGAGAGAAAGGTAACTGTGGTTCCTTACACTGTTTTGTGTTCTAAAATAGTCTGGTGCTCAAGATGCGATCTTATTAAATAAAAGAATCAACATGCTTAAAATGCACCTGGAGAGAAGTAAATTGCTATTTCTGCAGGCAGATGAAGACAGGTTGATTGTAACCACATTAATTTTAATAACACCTGCCTGGTGAGGACATTATGGTATTCGGCCTTTACTGTGGTGTAGCACGATTTGCGCCAGGTAAAGCAGAAAACACGCGTTTAACAAACGTTGAAGTAGCAGAGCAGAATGTATTCTTTGAAAAATGTGGAAGATTTGAAAACACAGATGCCATGTATTTAACGATTTCCTTCAAGCCCGGAGCCCAATGTGGATTGACCTTTTCTCTAAGTTTTCAGCAGTTGTAAAATTTCATTAACACTTTTTGGCCAAGGGAAGATGGAATTTCTTTCGGTATTGAAAAAAAACAACCACATCTTCAAGTGACCTCTGCAATTTTTCTCGACCATTCGACCCTAATGTCACACTTCACTTGCCACAGTCATCAAGGCAGGAGGGAGCGTCCTTGCCTCACTATATAGAGGCAACTAACAAAACCCAAAATCTCAACTACCTACGGTTCCAGATGTTTGTGAAATGTGAAGACCAACAAAAACTTCTTTCAACCTAGCCACATTGCCTTCAACTCGGGATGCTGCACAATTTTCTTGCCTTCAACTTTCTGCGGACTTCTAAGAAGGTAACTTTTTTTTTTCTTTTTGTTAGTTACTAATTTAAACCATACTGCGCACTAAAGTACTTATTTCAACTGATACTGTTGACTACCACAGTACTGCGCACTAAAGTACTTATTTCAACTGATACTGTTAACTACCACAGTACTGTGGACTAAAGTACTTATTTCAACTGATACTGTTGACACCACATCATCACTACTTTGTTTTTGTCTTTCATTTTTACTTTTCCTCTAAACCATTCTGGTCTCATTTTGTTAAAAAATGTAGCCTTCTTTGAAAGAGAATATAGTCACTTTTACCGTAATATGGGTACATGGGGGGTAGACATTTATGAAAACCTAAAATACGTACGAATATTTTGCGATTTTTCAACTATTTCACAATGATTTTATCCATCCGCCATCCATCATGTATACAACATATCAATAAATCAAAACCACCTCATTTTATGTAACGCAAAATGATATATTTTACTCAAAAGTACATGATACATTTTTGTGTTGCACAAAATGTATACTTTAAATTTTTAATGTCAGAAGGAACCTAACCTCCCATCCTGGAAAAAATCTTCTAACCTACCAAGTTTTGACATCAAAAATTGATCAAATAAGATAGATATTTTAGTTGTAACATCTTTGAACATTTTTACATTATTTCACATCATTGATTTCTTATTTCTACTCATTCAACTGAAAAATTAATGTTTATCTAATTTATAACAATTGTGACGTTCAACTTTTTTTTTTCTCGTGGAGTCTTCGATTGTTTTCCTAAACGAAGCGGTGAAGTTGAAACAAGTTAATTTCCAAAAGATGAAAAAAATATAATATTTAATTGGTGATTAAAATAACAACAAACAAAAGAAAAATAACAAAATAAATATATAAATAAATACTGTAATAAAGAGATGTATACTTCAATAAATATAGTCCAAGGGAATTTCTATTCAAATATATTATAAAGAGACACTATGCAACGCCAAAATAAAAAATAGAAGGAAATGAAAGTAGAAATATAAAAAACCATTGAAATCGATACAAACAAATAGAAGACTATTATTCTTTTTTTGTATCCAAGGTTTTTTGTAGATAGATTTATATGACATCGTGAAAATTGCAAATACATATAAAATGTTTTATAACTTTCGTACTTTTTTTGGTGTAAAAACACATTTACTGTATTTAGTCAATTTCATGTTGAATTTAATTTAATTTAATAAATAAAATAACATTTTTGCACATGACAGTTTTTTAATGAATTTAGTTTAATTTTTATTAAAAATAGAAATTCTTTTTAGTTTTATTCCGTGTAATCGGAGGAATGAATAATTTTATAGGAAAACTACATATACCGTGAAATATAATTCATGTATTTTATATTTTTATTTCTATTATTAGTTTTAATTTAATTTTGTTATGTGAGCACAATAGATGTCCACAACTCCTGTTAGAAATTCAATTTAAAAAATTAATTACCAAATGAAAAATTAAATTACCTATTCAAAAATGAGTTTATCTAAAGCACAACAAAATACATAAATTAGGGAAAGTCTTCTTTGCCTTGGACAGTTATGTACCATGGACACATGCTTCCAGCACAATTCCAGGGAGAGAGAAAAAGTAGGGGAGGTTTCCTTACCTTGGACAGTTATGTACCATGGACACTTGCTCCCAGCATAATTCAAGGGAGAGAGAAAAAGTAGGGGAGGCTCCCTTACCTTGGACAGATATGTACCATGGACACTTGCTCCCAGCATAATTCAAGGGAGAAGAGAAACAGTACGGGAGGTTTCCTTACCTTGGACAGATATGTACCATGGACACATGCTTCCAGCACAATTCCAGGGAGAGAGAAAAAGTAGGGGAGGTTTCCTTACCTTGGACAGATATGTACCATGGACACATGCTTCCAGCACAATTCCAGGGAGAGAGAAAAGGTACGGGAGGTTTCCTAACCTTGGACAGTTATGTACCATGGACACATGCTTCCAGCACAATTCCAGGGAGAGAGAAAAAGTAGGGGAGGTTCCCTTACCCTGGACAGTTATGTACTTTTGGACACTTGCTCCCAGCATAATTCCAGGGAGAAGAGAAACAGTACGGGGGGTTTCCTTACCTTGGACAATGGGAGGTTATGTACGATGACCTGCAAGGGTGGATCACACTTTTTTGAGTATGACATAAGGAATTGTGGAGTGGACAGAGAAAGTATAAGGAAAAAGTAAGAAAAAATTGCTAGAATAAATAAGCAATTTATTAGTTACTCATAAATAGGGGAGAGTGACAGATATAAAAATTTGCATTAAATGTTGAAGTGATAAAAAAATAGCTAAGATTTTTAATGAGCATCACTTTTTAGCTTAAGAAGAAAAAAAAAATGATAACAAAAGTTATTTTTATGGTAAATTCTGATAATATGTACTAATAATAATTGAACGGGACTAAAATAAAATAAAAAAATAATAATTATAAATTTAACCATAAAAACTCAAAACAAATATAATTAATGAGAAACACTGGACCAATTAATTATGTACTCGTATATGAGAAAGTATTGTATGAGTTGTATGGGAAGGATATTGTTAATATAGTAACGTGGTAACCGTAAAAGAAAACTAACCTTGAAAAAGTAGAAGGTTTTTTAAGTCGCAGTAACCTAAGGTAACATTTTTATCAGAAAATAGCCCTTTCACTAGAGAATTGCTTCGCACAATAGAGACCATTTGCCACTTCTTCTATGTAGGCGAGGAAGTGAGGCACACAAAAAGGGTTTAACCTGGTTAAAAAGGAAAGTATTTTCATGTGCCAAGGCATCAAAAGGTTACTTAACGCTATAGACCTGAGAAACCTTCTGTAAAAAAAAAATACGTGAAGTACTGTCCTGCCTATATCCTAACTTTAACTTTGTACTTAATATATTCCCTTTTTTATAATCTTACTTAGCTTTTTTTAACTACGTACGTAATTTTTTACTTAACAATTTTTTTACTTTCTCATTTTATACGTAGTCAACATTGAGAGGAAAATGTTAATGGACTTTCGTTAAGGTCCCATGAGTACAAAAAATTGGTTCTTTTAAAACATTTCTGTCGTCAGTGCATATTACTACTAGCCTATTTACTACTGGGCTGTTTTGGATGAAACTTGGCGTACTTGTTCAGAAAAATTATACCCTGAGGTGAAATCGATAAATGAATACTCTTAATTTACCGTGCGTGAAAATAAATTCTCGTAAACGGTACCGACGATTTAGATTGGAAAAATTTAACTCAGTTTAAGTATGCTAATTAGACGGCACGTAGCTTCTTCGCATCCTATCATTGGATGCTAATTAGACGGCACGTAGCTTCTTCGCATCCTATCATTGGATGCTAATTAGACGGCACGTAGCTTCTTCGCATCCTATCATTGGATGCTAATTAGACGGCACGTAGCTTCTTCGCATCCTATCATTGGATGCTAATTAGACGGCACGTAGCTTCTTCGCATCCTATCATTGGATGCTAATTAGACGGCACGTAGCTTCTTCGCATCCTATCATTGGATGCTAATTAGACGGCACGTAGCTTCTTCGCATCCTATCATTGGATGCTAATTAGACGGCACGTAGCTTCTTCGCATCCTATCATTGGATGCTAATTAGACGGCACGTAGCTTCTTCGCATCCTATCATTGGATGCTAATTAGACGGCACGTAGCTTCTTCGCATCCTATCATTGGATGCTAATTAGACGGCACGTAGCTTCTTCGCATCCTATCATTGGATGCTAATTAGACGGCACGTAGCTTCTTCGCATCCTATCATTGGATGCTAATTAGACGGCACGTAGCTTCTTCGCATCCTATCATTGGATGCTAATTAGACGGCACGTAGCTTCTTCGCATCCTATCATTGGATGCTAATTAGACGGCACGTAGCTTCTTCGCATCCTATCATTGGATGCTAATTAGACGGCACGTAGCTTCTTCGCATCCTATCATTGGATGCTAATTAGACGGCACGTAGCTTCTTCGCATCCTATCATTGGATGCTAATTAGACGGCACGTAGCTTCTTCGCATCCTATCATTGGATGCTAATTAGACGCCACGTAGCTTCTTCGCATCCTATCATTGGATGCTAATTAGACGCCACGTAGCTTTTTCGCATCCTATCATTGGATGACTGTAAGTGTAATCAATTATACTAACTATTATACAATCAATATTGAGAGTTAATAAAAAATGATGCTACTAGGATAAAATATAACTTGTTGTTCCCAGCAGATCATAATAATAAATAGCGATTAGTAGGTACAGTTTTGCTAATAAAGACGTGTAAACTGTGTGCAGTTTATAATTATCATTAACTATTTTAGTTTTTTGATACTTTATTTGTAACGTTATTTTAGTTATTGAGTTTTATTCACTATTATTTGATTTATTGAGTTTTATTCACTATTATTTGATTTATTGAGTTTTGTTTACTATTATTTGAGTTATTGAGTTTTGTTTACTATTATTTGAGTTATTGAGTTTTCTTTACTATTATTATAGTTTTTATCTCTTATTCAAGTTATTGAATTTTATTTAGTATTCATTTACTTAATTAAATTCACTAATAATAATTTAGTAAACTTGGTACGTAGGCTTCCGCGGGTTGACTCGTAATAAACAGCTTGATTTTTCGGTGAAGATGCTTCCAGTAGTGCTATCCTGAAAATGCTTCTAGTAGTGCTATCCTGAAGATGCTTCCAGTAGTGCTATCCTGAAGATGCTTCTAGTAGTGCTATCCTGAAGATGCTTCTAGTAGTGCTATCCTGAAGATGCTTTCAGTAGTGCTATCCTGAAGATGCTTCCAGTAGTGCTATCCTGAAGATGCTTTCAGTAGTGCTATCCTGAAGATGCTTTCAGTAGTGCTATC
>KZ653807.1:7765-17160 GCA_001010745.2 Gerris buenoi | reverse complement strand
TTTTTTTTTTAGCTATGCAGTGTTAATTACATTTCTTTGCCTATAAAAAGTTTTATTTAAAGCTAACAATATTCGTTACTTCTTTTATCGAAACGTATTTCGCAATTATAAATTAAATTATAATACAATAATATAATACATAATATAAATAAGATAATATACACACATGTATATATTATCTTAATATACATGTTTGTATCTGTCATAAAAGCAAAATGCTTTCAATTAGGTAATCTTACTTCTATTTATTATAAATTACCCGACGAAAATGCAACAAAAAATTTCGAATAATTTTGACAGTTAATATAATATATGAGCGTTTAACAGCACAACCAAAAAATAATTGAGAGAATATACAACTAAATACGGGGAAATTTTCTATTCAGAGGTTTAGTGCGGCGTATAATTTTACAAAGAATTACCATAAAGGGCGGATTAGACTTATGGGTAATTTGTTAAAAGATTACTTATAACATTTCTTGGTATGCACTTATGTTTTTTAACGGTTCTACTAATCATAAGTCCCATAACAATGAATTGCTTGGTTGTTTCAGGTAGTTAAGTACACCTCTTTCTTAATACTATGCCAACAAACTTTTTTCCATAATGTTTTCGTATTATTCAATTCATTTGTACATTTATTCACTCAATTTAACAAAACATTGTTATTGAAAATATTTTGTGGCCTTCATTTCTCAAATAGAGGTATCATTTTGTAGAATCCCTTATTTATATTTATATAAAGAAAATAAATATATTTCCCATTAAAGCAATAGCGTATGTTTGAATTAATAAAAATTTGTCATGTCTGAAGTAAATTACAATAAGGCTAATATGTAGTCTATAAACATGAATGTAAACATGCATCGAATGTACTGCGTATTTGCTTTATTTATTCTACAACCCATATTTATATATAATAATAAACATTCTTTATTGAAATATTGATAGCAGCAATTATTGCAATGATATAATGAACCCCTCTTTGCATCTTATTTCTGTATGAGATAGGAATTTAAAACAATATGAATTTTATATTCTTTAAATTTTTATATATTATATAAGTAGGAAATTCGTATATTTCTTTTGAGAATCCTTCATTCCTTCATTTTTGACAACGTTACAGTTTGTTATCCTATGGTACATTTATAAATTACTTTCGTCAGTATAGATTGATAACATAGCGGGTGAAAATTGTTTGGGTTCGAGCAAACATGGCTTCGAAATCCAACTAATCATCCACTTCATATCGCCTACATTTTCTGGATGCGATCTTCATTGTCAAAGTAGAGTCAGGCCTTTATTTTTAATTTTTATTATTATTTAACTTAATACCGTATCATTATGACCAAATNATTTCTGTTTCTTTCAAATACTTACTATTTGAATTTTTAAAATCAATATTAAAATGTCAGAACAAGCTGGATCCAAGGATTTTGCTGACAGTCGTAAGCGGAAAGCAAGTGAGATCGACCACCAAGATGATCAAGGTTCTGCAGATGATCCACAAGATCTTCATGGAGTAGTCCATAATATAGAACCTGTAGCTGGGCCGAGTAGTGTGGTGACTGCTCCGAGAATGTCAGAAGTACATGCTGACCAAGATGCGATGCCGAGTCATAGCCGTGTAATTGACGAATCTATTTCTCAATCTTTGCCAGGTTTATGTGATGTTAAGAAGGCTAATAAGAAGAAAAAAAGAGATTGGACGGCTGTTACTCCACACAAGCAAACGCGGTACACTACCAGGTTAGCCGCAACGGATTCTCAGGTTGCCAATGTCGGAGATGAGACGCCGAGTCGTAGTGTCGAGATATCACTGCCACCCGTACAAGAAGAGGATCCGGTTGAGCTGCCCGGTCCCAGTGGTCTTATAAGAGCTTCGAGTCCGATCTTTTCAGGAGCAACACCTATTGTAGCAGGTCCAAGTAGTAATGTAGGAGCTACTTTTGATGAAGAAGGTTCATCCCAAGCTCCCAGTCGTATGGTTGATGAGTCTATACCCGAACCTTTGCCAGGTACAAGTGGAGTGAAGAAGGTCGTTAAGAAGAGAAAAAGAGATTGGACGCCTGATACACCGCACAAGCAAATGCGATACAATACCAGGTCAGGCACTACGAATTCACAAGTCGCCGATGATGGAATTAACTCGCCGCAACGTAATGTCGAGATATTAGTTCCACCCGTACTAGAAAGTGATGCAGTCTCGCAGCCGGGACCCAGTGGTCTTGGAACAGCTTTGAGTCCGTCCCTTCCAGAACNCCCCCCCCCCCCTCTTTTATCCAAAATTGGGTGTAGGTTTAGCCATATTCAGTAAGGTGATCACATCTGATCTAAGGTGGTTAATTGTATAGAAATTAAAAGCAGCCAAATCTTCTTTATATTATTTAGCTTACCTATTATATTAATAATTTTTTTTTTAAATATTGTGTGAAGGTAGAAAAAGCGCTTAAATGAGTCCTGCTAATAATTCCCAACTCGAATTATGGTATCTTCAACCATACTCTTGTCCCTTGCCCTGTCTACTATCTTACCCTATAGCATAGTTCACCTACACTCTCACCTAAACTTAGCATGTAGCTTGTAGCTTAAAAGGAATTTTAATTTCGCCATATCATTATTTACTATTCTTCGTTGGTTCCTTAACAACTTATTTTTTACCCAAACGTGGAATGTAGCTTCTACGGATTTTTTTTATTGCTAATTTTTTCGAAAAAATTATANTTTTACTTTATTAGATACGTACTATATAGCCCAGTACAAATAGGCAAAAAAGGGGGGAAAAATTAAATACTAAACTTTCTTTGCACCATCGTTTAGAAGGTGTTTAGGGGAGCATTTTCCATATTATCATATCGAGTGCCACCGCTTGCTTCCCCCTCCACCCCCTATTAAAGACCAAATTTGGGCTATTTACTGTAACGCCAATATCTCCAGAACAGTAAGTGATAACGGTGTGCGGTATGTATTAAAATCTTTTGTACACTGTCCTCTTTAATTTGATATCCATATCAACATGCTTTTTGCCGGCAAAGTGTACCAAAAATAATAAAATATTGTAAAAAATCGATATTTCTTTTTTCCATTCTGAACAATTTTGACAATAACTTTTTTCCACGGGTTCGGCACTAAAAATATGGTGAAATAAAACGTNATTTTTTAAACTATGTACATTCCACCAGCACTAAATGTCTATAAAATAAATTTAACAGTGAAACCACACGCATAATATATTTTAACACCAAAAAATAATACGAAATGCCACAACATGCCTATTTTATTAGAATTTCATATAAAAATCAAACTTCAAGTGACGGGGCGTACTAGCAGTTGTTCAAATGAGCCTAACTTTTGGGATCTTTTGTTTCTAGCATAGTAGCAAGTTTTTATCACTATATGTTTTTAGATTTCCAAATAATAATTTTTCGAGCCACCCTAAATGTATGTTTTTAGTTCGCAAAAATGTGGCTTTGCATTTTTATTTTTTTCTAGCTACAATATCTCGAAAACGGTTTGTCTCACTTTAAACATGCATNACCTAATGCAACAGGTGCAATTGATGTAGAAGATAATCTTGATGGAGATGGTCCAGCTCAAGCCGTACTAGAGGTGCTGCAGGATGTACCTGTCGACCCTCTCCAAGTTGTCATATCTCAAGAGCAGCATGGAGATCAAGAGGTTCCTGTGATTATTGAAGAAATATTGGACGAAATAGAAGGAGTAGTACCTGGGGCCATTAGGGACTTCTTAGGAAGTCAAGAAGATTATTGGAACATTTTTGACTTTCCAGATGGTTTCGAACATCCGTACTTAGCAGGTGATCAGGAAGCCCCCATACAACCAGTCGTAGGAGCCCTAGAGTTGGAGGAAAATGAAGTCGTGCAACCTGAGGCAGTGTTAGTGCCTGTGGGTCAGATTCCCAGGGCAAGGCGCCCTATTGATAATGAAGCCGACGTGGTACAGCACGAGTGCGGCCCGTTTGATTGGGAATGTGGACACTGTGGCGCTCTGTACTTCAGAAATGAACTTCCCATTCATATCCCACCCGGAGTAAGAGGCTATCAACAGTGTTGCAGCGGAGGACGATTTCGATTGCCACAGTTTAATCCCTTGCCTAACCTCCTGCACAGTTTATATATCACCCGTAATCACGAAGATTCAGCCGAATTCATGCTTAACATTAGGTCTTTTAATAGTTCACTTGCTTTTGTGTCTGTTGGCGCAAATATTGAGTTTTTGAATAACAGACAACATGGAACGACTTTTCGCGTACACGGTCAGATACACCACCGTCTCTCTGCATTGCATCCGACACGTCAAAATGAAAACCCGTCCTTTGGACAGCTATATATAGTAGAATCTGACTTGGCAAACAACTTTAGACTGCAGAACAATCCAGCGTTGAATGCGGTGTTACTAAGGCGTTTAGATGCCATCATGCGGCGGATCAATCCATACTGCGCTGCTTACCGCATGATGCACGAAGCAGAGTCATTGGAACACGCCAGGGCTGTTGCCGACGGTAGAGAGCCACTGCAAGTATATATGGTGTTGAGGGACGATGAAGGTTATGATCGACGAATATACAATCGGCCAACGTCAGAAAATGAGGTTGCTGCTGTATATGTTAGCAGAGACGGCATGCCGCCCCGTGATAGGAGTCTAGCAGTATTTCCCAGGGCCAATGTAGGTGAGCGCTATCTAAGGAGTATCAATTATAGCGATAGGAATGTCGATCCTATGAGCTATCCCCTCCTTTTTCCGTACGGCGAACACGGCTGGCATATTAACATGCCCTACGACGTTGCAGGAGGAAGGCGTGGACGCATTTCAATGTTGCAGTTCTATCAGTACCGCCTTGCTGTTCGAGTTGGTGAAAATAGGATTCTTGCTGCCGGCAAGCTTACACAACAGTTCATAGTGGACTGCTGGGTGCGTGTCGAAGGGGAGAGACTCACGTGGATAAGGACCAACCAAATTCGCCTAAGAGCGGAGCTATACCGCGGACTAATGGACCATATAAATAACCGTGCTAACAGAGAGGGCCGTCGAGTTGGGAGGATGGTGATACTTCCGAGTTCTTTCGCGGGCAGCGCGAGAAATATGCAACAGCTTTACCAGGACGCCATGGCCATAGTTCGAGACCAAGGTCGCCCCGACATTTTTATCACATTCACGACGAATCCTGAGTGGCCAGAGATTGTGCAACTGCTCCAAGGCCGCAAGACATCCAACCGTCCCGACCTTATAGCTCGCATCTTCAAAGTTAAGTTAAACGCTTTTTTGGAAGACGTAATAAAAAAGAAGATATTCGGTGAAGTTAAAGCCTATGTGTATACAATAGAGTTTCAGAAGAGAGGCTATCCTCATGCTCATTGTTTGTTTATTCTGTCTGCACCTTTTAAACCCACGACGCCGAATAAAGTAGATGAAATAGTATGTGCAGAAATACCCAACTCTGTAACCCATCCTCGCCTTTATAATATAGTTACAAAAATGATGATTCATGGCCCGTGCGGAGAAGATTTCCCTCAAGCTCCTTGCATGGTCAACGGTGTTTGCTCTAAACGGTTCCCTAAAGAGTTTTCAGAAAGAACCAACACCGACACTAATGGTTATCCTGTATATCGCCGAAGAGATAATGGCAGGTACGTCATAAAGAACCACACCCTTTTAGACAACCGATGGGTCGTCCCGTACAATAGGTTTTTGTCACTTAAATACAATTGCCACATAAACGTAGAGGTATGTACTGGAATCCAAGCAGTGAAGTATATATATAAGTATATATATAAGGGGGTCGATTCGGCCCGTGTAGCCGTTGTCCAGCGAGAAGGCGTTGTAAGAAACGACGAAGAGTTGAACTGGGACGAAGTAAGATCGTTCTTGGACGCACGCTATGTCAGCGCGGTCGAGGCTGTATGGAGACTCCGCGAGTTTAAGCTGCACGACAAGTCACATGCAGTTCACCGACTTCCAGTTCACTTGGAAGATCAGAATGTCGTCGTGTTCCATGAAGGAGAAGAGCAGGCTGCCTTAGATGCCCGGGCTGTGACGGAATTAACCGATTGGTTCCGCCTTAACCAAGAGGACCCCCACGCCCGCCAGTTCGTATATCCTGAAATTCCCTTTCATTATGTTTTTGATAAAAGTACTTCAAGGTGGAATCCGAGGATCAGACGTACTAAATTGGTCGTGAGGATGCACCATGTCAGCCCCTGTGACGTCGAACGTTTTCACCTTAGGATTCTACTCTTTCACGTCCGGGGGGCCACATCGTTTGAGCAACTACGTACTTTCGAGGGAGTGACATTCCCTACTTTTGTACTAGCAGCGCGGGCAAGAAATTTGGTCCGAGACGACGAAGAATGGATACGCACTATGGAAGAGGCGATCACCCACCAAATGCCCCGGCGTCTTCGCCTTATGTTTGCTTCGATGTGCATTTACTGCGAACTGCCAGACCCTCTCGCTTTATGGCTACGCTTCCGAGACCATCTTTCGGAGGACTATAGTCGAAACCCTCGAACCGCCGGTATGGCTTACGACTTCGCTTTGAGAGATATTGAGGGAACTCTTCGAGCAAATGCTAGGACTCTGGCTGTATTCGGTCTTCCCCAGGTTGGGGACATACCAGAAGATCTGGCCGACGCAGCTCGGGATTACATCGCCGAAGAGGAGTTCAGGATTGCAGAGAGGGATATCGGGAGACTTAACAACTGTCAGTTGGAGGTCTTTAGGCTGGTGATGGCTTCCTGTTACGAGAACGCACCTACAAATTGCTTTTTCTTAGAAGGTGCTGCGGGAACAGGAAAAACATTTCTGTATAATGTTTTATTGTCCTACGTCAGAGGCAGAGGTGATTGGGCCATGGCTTGCGCCTATACGGGGATAGCAGCGACGCTACTAAAAGGCGGAACTACAGTCAACTACGCCTTTGGAGTCCCCTTGCAGGTGCATGAAGGAGCCACTTCTAATTTAACTCACGATAGTGACAAGGCGCGGAATTTATTAAGAGCCAGAATAATTATCATCGATGAAGTTACAATGCTTAACAAATACCACTTAAAACTTATCGACAATACTTTGAAGTTTCTAACGGGGAGTCAACGTCCGTTTGGAGGTAAAACTATCCTTTTCGGTGGCGATTTCAGACAGACCCTGCCGGTCATACCCCGGGCAAATAGGGCAACTATCACATCGTCTACAATCAAATCATCAATCCCCTTCCAATATCTACATTATCTTCGTCTAGAGACAAATATGCGGGCAGACGCCGAGGAGATAAATTATACGGAGTTCCTCTTGGGAGTAGGTAATGGAACTCTAAGGTCCAACGTCGAAACTGTTGCCGGTGATCAGCTTATTGAGATTCCAGCACACGCAGTGAGCGAGGATGTTGTCGAGGCCATTTACGGCAACAACATAACACCCGAAAGAGCCGTTGAATATGTACAGTCGGCTATCCTCTGCCCTAAGAACGTCGACACTGCTGAGATCAATGATGAAATTCTTCGCAAGCTTAACACTGAAGAACGTATTTACTACTCCGTAGACAGTTGCGACCCGGTAAACCACGATGGAGAAGAGGACCCTTTAAATGTGCCAGTGGAGTTTCTACATACTCTTAACCCGTCTGGCTTTCCCCCTCACCGTCTCAAATTGAAAGTTGGATGTGTTGTCATGTTGCTAAGGAACTTAAATGTAACCCAAGGTTTGGTCAACGGCACCCGGCTAAAAGTCACCCGCTTAAACGCGAACCATGTCGAGGCCGAGGTTCTCACGGGCACTGCTTCTGGAGAGACAGTCTTCCTGTGCCGATTCGAACTAAACGAGATTAACTCTATTCTACCGTTCGCCCTTAAGCGACGCCAGTTTCCCATCAAGTTGAGTTACGCCATGACAATCAACAAGTCACAGGGACAAACTTTAAGAAGAGTTGGGCTGTACTTACCAGAACCAGTGTTTTCTCACGGTCAGATGTATGTGGCATTGTCCAGGGTACGGAGTTTCGCCAACATCCACATTCAGGTAGGAGACACTGAGAGGCAAGGAAGATTGATCGACGGCGACCGTCGTGTCTTCACTCCCAACGTCGTGTGGAGGGAGGTCTTAGGGCCGTAAAACGTTTTAATTTTATGATACAGTTAATCAATCTTATATGTTTGTCCTTATACATTCTTTATTTGTTTCGTAAAATAATATATTGTCGAGTTAATTATTGAATTCGGGTTTTCTCATTCGTTGTCAAAGGCTTTGTTGTGTGAATTTAGTTTATCAAGCACGCCTATCCTGACCTGGATGCATTTGCATCCAAGGAAGTAAGCATTGGGCCAAAGGACTTATTTTGGACGCTGAAGCAGGAGGCGTGCGAACCCTTACGGAACGGTTCGGTTAATACCGCACAGGGATTAGCGACCCTGGGGGTCTCCGAGCCAGTGCCTCCCAACACTTTTTAAAGGACATTTTCTCTAATCTTTAAGAACGGACATTATCTTTTAAGTAGTACCTATAATAGTTAGTAATATAATAAGTGTAATAATATTTTTCAGTGATGTGTTTAATTAATTTATATTTGTGAAAACATTCGTTTGGTTTGCATTTGCACATAGTTTATAATTCTATTTGATGTTTAATTTTTAAGTGTTACTTAATGCCAGTGCCTCGAACATTTTCAAATAGACATTATCTATAATCTACACGTAGGAAAGATCTTTATTTAATATTTATTTGAGTTAGTTTCTTTAAACCTTTTAAGAAAATTCAAGTTTTTTTTAACTAAATGTCAAATTATCTGTCAAGTGCTAAAATTATGAAAGTATTATTGGGCCAACGATACTTTAATTTATATAAGTTAATTAATTTATGATATTAATAATGAGTTCACAAAACCAAGTAATAAAAAATATTAATTTTTATATTACTGCAATCTTTTACATACTACATAATTGAAGACTTTATTGTTATATTGCGTGTGAATTAACTTAACATATTATCTGTCTGCCGAACTAAATAATTATGAAGAGAATGAACTTAACATATTATCATTGAGCCCACCACAATACCTAATTTATAAAAGAAATAGTTTAGGTTTTATTCTTAAGTTAATCGTACTTTATATAAGGCATTAACGTAACATGTTATTACTAAGTCCACCGAACTAAATAATTTAGCACATAATAGATAATTCTATCGCACTTAATACTTTTTTAAGAGGATTAATTTAATACATTATTATTGAGTCCTAATTTAGAAGAGGGATTAACTACTTGAGGCATCACAGTTGCGTTGAACATATTTTATAAGACAGATTACTTTTTATGATACTGCCACTTTAGTACAATATAATAATATTTTTCAGAGATTTATATTTTTCATTCTTTCATCGGAGAGTT
>KZ653805.1:39479-56697 GCA_001010745.2 Gerris buenoi | reverse complement strand
TATCTAAGCGACATTTACTGTGTACATATTCTTACAACAAATTAGCGTTGTCTAACAATGACGACAAACGAATGATTTTACGAGACGGAATACATACTTTAGCATTTGGCAATTGCCACATTGACAGTGACGATGAAAATTACAACGAACCGACATAATTTACTTAGCACTGACTAACAATGACGAGTAAACAGTATACAATTATCGTTTGGTAAATGAATCACTGACGGAAAAAATGAATATGAGACATAACTCTCATTAATTTTAAGTAATTTTTATTTAAAAATAATTAATAATTTTTTGTTTTATTTTTANGAGGTTTGATTCCACCCCCTTTCTATAATTTATTCATGTTATCTAT
Source organism: Gerris buenoi (assembly GCA_001010745.2). NCBI lineage: Eukaryota > Metazoa > Arthropoda > Insecta > Hemiptera > Gerridae > Gerris > Gerris buenoi. Next base: position 56,336 of record KZ653805.1, on the reverse strand, counting down.
ATTATAGTGTTAGTTGTTTTATATTTGTATATCTTATCTTAGTTCTATTTCAATTTCCTATCTCCCCTTTACGCCAATGAAGGCCCCAAGTTCTCAAACTTTATAAAAAGACACACCGGTCAGACAAACCAGTAGTCGGCTAGCCTTACAAGCGACACCCACGTACTCAACACTCTTTGAACCCTGTCACGACCCATGTGACCTATTTTGTGTTATTCCTGATGACGAGTCGCATCTAGGCATCATCAACGTGTGATTCAGCAGAACTCGACACATAAAAGAACCTACCTCAAGGCTTTACTTTTTTGTGGATTCATCTGGCCTCCACCTCAACAGAGTGNGTCAAATTTCTAAATTTATTAGATCGAGTGTTCAGCATTTCGATCTCTTATACTTACAAAATGAGTCACATGGACATTTTTGTTTGATAAAAAATTTTTCGCGTCTTGTTTCCTCGCAATTAAATAAACGTCATCATAAAAACTTAATTTGTAAAATGTGTTTTAAGACGTTCCGAAATGATTATATTTCCATCGAAGGAAAGTTACCGTTTATCAGAACACGAGGCGATATGTTCCCAACATCGTGCGAGTAGGGTTATAATGCCTAAGCCCGAAAAGGCGTTTATAAANTTTGACCTTCGATATTTCAAGTTGCCCAAGGGTGCTACTCTGGCACCCCTCATATTATGGTTCAGGACATCAAATAGTACTAGAATCAATCATAAAATATTAGTTGTACCCTATTTCAAGGTCCAAGCCTTTTTCCTCATTTGGCGACCGGACTATTAGTGCATATAAATAAAAGTCATATGCATCACTACAGACTGTTCAGATTCTTGAGAGAATTGAGTAAAGAATTAAGAATTAGGAACACATTGTTTTTTGAAACTGGGTCATTATGATTATAACGAAGTCATTTTCTGTGAATATAGATTCTGGATCTTTCTCATTTTCGTTTTTTATACATGCAGTTGGATTTTCATAGTGTTTTTTTAATTCCTTTACCTTAATACAGGCCGCACAACGTCAATATATTGATCAATATAAGAACCTCAATATTCTATGTCAATCCACCTTCAATATTTGTCTGACCGCACACGGCAGTTATATTGATCAATACTTCACCTCAATAAGGCTCCGACTTATTCTTGGTGTTGACTGTGTCAGTTGTGAAGTAAATAAAATGAATAAAAATAAAAAAGCATTTTTAGCGATACTAATATTTTTAGCCACAAAACGCACTGTTGTACGAAAACGATGGATGAAGGACTGGTTAAATAAAAAAGAAAGATACTGCCATGTACACTTACTTAAAGAAATTGTTACTACAGATAAAAATGATTTTTTCAATTATTTTAGAATGGATAAGATTAAATATGTTAAACTGTTAACAATGGTTCAGCCTCATTTGAAGCGTCAGGATACGAACATGCGACANATTTGTTATGTTACAGCCTATTATTTATTTTTAGCACATAAAGGCATTTTCTTATACAATAACAATTGTAGATTATATAAATATGCCTTAAATATAGATTAAAAATGTTTAACATAGTGAAAAAGCAAAAATAACTAGTTTAAATCGCGTTTTTTCAAAAATGCCAAAACTTTGACCACCCCAGCGGGAGACTTAGGGGGGGGCCCAATTTGGCACAAATTTTTTCCTTGGGGTTTTCACATGAAATGGCAAGTTTTTAGAGGTACGGTGGTTACGATATCAAAAAAAGTGTTTTTTCGACCCACCCTACTATACATACAGATGTTGCCGTTGTGTAGATACTTGGATTGAATTTGTTGTTTCATTTAATTTTACGGAGTCTTTCTGTAGTAGTCGCAAGGAAGCTTCAAACANGTACACGTATACGCCCATCAGGCTTCGGGTCACGCCCCGAAAAATTATACTCGATTTTATTTTTCGATTTCATTTTTCGACAAAGGGGGCAACGCCCAAAATGGGGGCTCCGCCGCCCCGCGTCAGTCATACACGTTTACGCCCATCGGGCTTTCGGGGTGGTGGGGGGTTTGAAGTTGGTTTGGAGGTGGTCGTACAAGTAGACGGAGTTAGAGGAGCCAGAATTCTGGACCGAGGTCAGTGGTGGTCCAGAAAAACCGCTCAAGGTCAAAAATGGGCCAGAACCGGCCAATTACAACTACTTCCTTTTTCCCGTCCTTTTCATCTTCCATCACCACATAACCAGGACCATAACTCCTCTGTTATTAGAAAAATTTCCATGCCAAACTTCCAACTGCTAGTTACTTCTTCCTTCCAACTTCTTAATGGTTGGGAGAGATGACTTTGTTTCGGACATCCTTTTTATAATAAATTATAAAAGTCTTTAAGAGAAAAAAAAAAAAAACTCATTAAACTTACGAAATTCGAACTTAACAAACAGTTGACAAAACTCTGGCAGTTATGCTGTCTAACCTATTAAATTTGATGGATTTTGAACTAACAACAGACAACAATAATTGAGGAGTAAGGCATAATTTCTTCTATGGTTGGCATCTGGTAGTGGGAGCGTTTTAAAGTTTTGTTTAGATCTACAGGGCCTATACAGAATCTTAGTTTCTCCTTGCGCTCTACTAATTCTATTTTGCTAACCCAGTCTGTACGGTTATCTACTTGTGCAATTATGTCCTGATCAATTAACTCATTTAATGCTAACTTCAAGGGAGTTCTTAGTTTTACAGGTACTCTCCGAGCTCTTTGAATCTTCGGGGATGTATTTGGGTCAACTTCCAGACTCACCTTCCATCTTTAAATTTGTTTAACAGTTGGGTCACAGTCTGCCTTGGGTCTGTACTTTTGGTTATAGAGTTTACCACAAAACAAAATAAAATTTTACTGTGTTTCATTAATAAAAACTAGTACATGTTTGTATATGAACTAAAATATGATGATACGAAAGGGGAAGAGTTATGTTGACCTTCCTGCGGAACAGTTGGTTCAGAGATGACAATTTGGGGTTCACTCTACGGATGCGGATGCTGTGTGTTGATGTAGGGTGGAGAACGAATTTCGGATAGTAATGAGGGTCAGAATTAGAAACATTTGAATTAGATGAATATGCGGGGCTATACAGATGTTGTCGTTGTGTAGATACTTGGATTGAATTTGTTGTTTCATTACTTTTTACGGAGTCTTTCTGTAGTAGTCGCAAGGAAGCTTCAAATAGCACGTCGTTAATGGCTTTTTCAGCGAACATACGTTGACGTGGTTCTAGCTTCCTCATTTTTCCTGCCCACACCTTGGCGATGTCGTCGTATTCATCATTCTTACTGGAATTGTCATCATTAGACTCTTTTATGTACTTGCAGGCCAGAGATAACAGCTCGTTCTGTTTGGCCATTGGACCAACAGGTCTTTTTCTTGAGCCTGTTGGCAGAGCTGGAGATTGAATTGAGCTCATCGAGTGGCCACCACATGGAGCTGAAATCTCTGAGGATGAGGATGTTTCCAAAATTGAATCTCCTTCCAAGGGACACAATCCTGACTCATCTTGGCTCTCATCCTGTATTGCAAATGTACTTTCCTAAAAAATAAAAAAAATTATAAAAATTAAAAAAAGTGTAGTTAGAAAAAAAGCCTAAACTAAATTGAGATTCTCTATGTTTCAGTTTCCCCAATGCACAGATGAGTGGATGAAAATGTCTAAGGAATATGAAAAAAAATAATATGTTTCCTAACTGGGTGGGAACAATTGATGGGAAACACATTGCTATAAAAAGCCACCTTACTCGGGATCATCTTATTTTAACTATAAAGGATCCTTCAGCATCGTTCTGCTAGCTGTAGTAGATGCAAACAAAAAATGTATAATGGTAGACGTTGGTAATAACGGGAGACTATCTGATGGTGGAGTACTCTTTTTCTCTGAGTTTGGACGAATGTTAAACAACAATGAATTAAAGTTACCACAACCTGCTGCGCTCTCAAATACCTCAGAAAAATTTCCGTTTGTATTTTTTGGTGATGGGGCTTTTGCTCTTAAAACTAATTTAATGAAACCGTATCCGGATGGAAGTGACTCAGCTCGTGAGAATTTTAATAAGATCCTGTCATCCACCCGAGTGAATGTTGAAAACGCATTTGGAATATTAGCGAGCAGGTTTGGTGTGTTTCAGAAAGCCATTTATCTTACTCCAGAAAAGGCTAGAATAATAACATTAGCATGTTGTTATTTACACAATTTTTTATTAGAAGAGGTCTCAGCATATTGTCAACTGAATGAACAACTTAATGGAGTCGTGCAGACTAATCTCCTAACCAGATTACAACCAACGAGGTTTAAAAATAGCAATATAGGTGCTAAGAAAGTGAGAGATATGTTTTGTAATTACTTAAATAATTAAAATGATTAATTACATTTAAATACCTATATCCAACGTATTTTTTATTACATGCATAACATCAGTAACAACATTTTAACTTGTACGTTATTTTATCTCCAGTAGGGACAAAAAGTAACTTTTCAGGGCTAGTTTATAGGTAATAATGTTGGTCTTGTCATCCCTGTTCTCAAAAACGGGGAAATAATGTAAAAACAGGGAATAATGTTAATACAGGATTATAATCCACGTTCGCCAACCTAATTATTTTGTAAATAGTAGAGAATGAATGGTCAATATAGAGAATTGGATGAAATCAGGTTGGCAACACTCCTTTAAACTCCCAGCTGTATTGCTAGTCATTCTACGAGGCTTTGTTTACTTTTGTTGAACTTAATCATTTTTATTACTTTAAAAGGATTATTAATTGCTTTAAATCGTTTAAATAATTTATATTATTTTATTTCTGTATTAAATACGTTTAATACAGAAATACAAATGTTTTCTTTGTTGAACGAATCTTATAAAGCGCTTTTTCTGGAGATAAACTTTTGTATGTACCTCGAGAATAATGCATTATTATTCCCTTGCTATATCAATTATCTCCCTCGGCTACGCCTCGGGAGCTAATTGGCATTAATCCCTCGGCTTCGCCTCGGGAATTTGTTGCCTCGATTCCTTCAGCTTTGCCTCAGGAATCAACTCAGTCACGCGGGAAATAATGGACTTAGTGGACTGTTCCATACCACCCCGTTCGATCGCTTATCGCCACGCGTTTGAGCGTTATCCTCCGATCGATCGCTTAACACCATGCGTTTGAACGCTTAAGGCGAGCGACGCTTTATTATATAAACACATGTAGAGGTGAGAGAGCATCAGTTATCAAGAGGGCTGTCGAAGGGTTAAGATCGATTTTATTATTTTCGTTGCTCTCTCATCTCCGAGGAGAGCTTAATGTCGTAAATTATTTACAATCGTACGGGTATCTCGCTACACCTACCGATAAATCGGCTAATGTGACGGCTTGGGAACTAAAAAACGGTCTTACACTGTTTCAAGAATATAACAATATTTTGATGACCGGATATGTAAATAACAAAACGATAGCTTTAATGAACGACCTCTACCCATTTATGATTAATAACTCAAGGAAATGGAATATTAAAAATCTTACTTGGTACAGCTTCGGAAATGAAATACCTATAGATATAACGGGAAAAGCCTTCGATGCATTGGCGAAGCATGCCGATAACACGTTTACCAAAAGTCGCTACGATCCCAACATAATAATCAGTTACGGTAGTGTAAATCACACTTGTATATCTAAGAGAAGACTGTTTAACCCCGTTTAAAGATGATATTATGGCTCATGCGTTTCCGCCAAAAGAAGGTGTTAAAACTATAGATTCATGTCAACTCTGCTTATAATTGGTTGAGAACTATGGAATTACCTGACTATGATTACGATTCATTGTTCCTTGTTTTAGTACACGAAATAGGGCATGCACTCGGTATAAGTCATCAATCGGATCCATACTCGGTAATGTTTTTTATGTACGGTAGGATACCGAGTGATTTAAAAGATATTACCGAATTCGAGCTTTCTCAAACCGATGTGACGATAATTCAATCATTGAACGGAAATAAAAGTGGTAGTAATGTTTCACCGACAACTACAAGGATAAGACTGAGTGAAACAACAATAAAACCGATAGAAACAACGATTAAACCAAAAGAAACAACGATTCAACCGATAGAAACATCGATTAAACCGACAGAAACAGCCAATGGACCGATCACGAGTGATGGTAAAAATCAAAGTATAAATCGCGATATATGCATGTATAAGAATGAAATTAATAATATTTTAATTATAGATAAATTTGTATATTTTCTAATGAATAGACTGGTATGGAAGATTCATTTACGACCTTACAACATAATACATTGGTTACACTGGATACCGATCAACTTTGATGNTATATCGCGATATATGCATGTATAAGAATGAAATTAATAATATTTTAATTATAGATAAATTTGTATATTTTCTAATGAATAGACTGGTATGGAAGATTCATTTACGACCTTACAACATAATACATTGGTTACACTGGATACCGATCAACTTTGATGTGGTCACAGCTCTATATCAGACTAGAAACGGAATTATCGATCTGTTTACTCGTAACACCAGCTATTTGTTTTCCTATCCCAATTTAAGATTGATGATAGAAAAACTGTAGGCGAGTTTATAAATAATGTTTAAATCTCGAGCATCACAGGAGCCTATATAAACTTGTCTGGACAATCTGTTTTATTAACTGAAGAAGGAATGCTTTTACAAGTCGAAGATTGTACAGGTGAATACAAAATGATGGGATTCACTAGAGACTTTTTTAATATTCAACCGTGGTCGATTTCTTCTCTTTTTCGATTCACAAATTCGAAATTGTATTTTTTCCATAAAACTGATAAATATCTGATTGAATATGATGAATACTTAAAATCCGTTACCGGTCTAATTAACAATCCTTTGGTTCTTTTCAATATAACCTGTGTTGAAAATACTATTGTAAAAAAACTACACGATTTAACGTCAAACCTTTTATTGCTAAAAAATTAATTGAAAATAATATTATAAGAGATATAAATTTTATTCGTTTATTTTAATTTAGTTATCAGTTATCAGTATAGAGTTGAGTTTATTTCCTTTCAACAGAAACCACATCCGACCAAANTTTCATTTAATATTTTTAATTTAAATCAAATAATTGAATATTGATTAAAAATTGAATTTATTATTTTTATAATTAGTTAATTTCAATTAATTATTTTATAGATGAGTTCAGTAGCAGAAAAATTGAATGCCGCTACTAAGCGATATATTAAAGTAACAGAACTTGAAGTAAACAAAGATACAACATCGTTGAATTTACCAAAGTAAGTGGTAAATTTGAATTAACGTTAGTTGGGGTAATTAATAATGAAGGAGGAGAGAGATTATACGTATTTTTACCATCAAGATTTCAATCGATGATGACAGACGAGGAAATACATTCATATGACGGTTAGTTAATAAAAATGTATTAATAATATTATTTTCTTTGTTAAATTATTTTATTTTATTTATTTTTTATTAATTTTACTTTAATTTAAATTAATTTATGTTTGGTGTTCGGAGATATAGAAAAAACCACACACCTCGTTAAGTTCATCGATAGAGAGAAAGAGGCTGCAGAAGAAAAACGCAAGGAGGAGAATCGCCTTACAAAATTCCAGGTGTGTCTCACTTCATTTTTTAAATCACACAAATGTTTGTTTTGTATAAAGTGCCAGACTAACTACGATACTCCTTTGGAATGTAAACTTCATACATGTTCCAAAATATTCGAATGTTACCATTGTGGGAAGAAGTTTTTTATCCGAACCCAAATGAAACGTCATGTTCAACGATGTTTCAGAGGGCTTAAGAGAAAAAACGTCTTCCCTTAGCAATCCTATGACGAAAAAACAGCGACTCTATATAATTATTATGGAATTCCTTTAGAATATACTTAATAAAAAAAAAAAAATGACTGAGGATGAATCTTAATGGAATAGGCACAGGTAAATCGACTGGTGTTGCTAATCGAAAGAAAATGACAAAGAAATAGAAAAGCAGTGATAGAGCAGAAACTAAGATAATTAAAAGTTGTCAGAGTTAAAAATTTAAGTTTAGATATAAGAGTTTAATTATCAGTCAAATATAAAACGAACTTTATTATTATAGTATCTAAAATTAACTCAAGAATACTGCTTACGGGAAAATATTACTACATAAGGAAATGGCTGGTGCCGAAGTGCGCCAGCCCCCCTTAGAATTAGAAAAAGGTGACGGTCGAAGTGCGCCAGCCTCTTTAAGATCCCTAGTTTGGCGTCAGAGTTAGGATACGTGACTCACGCCGTAAGCGAGAGGGCATATTATGAAGCGACACTAGATGAAGACGAAGCATGGAGAGTAACATGTTTAAGGTGGCAAGACTGCTACAAGCGATCGTTCAATGACATGGTTGTTCGCCACGCAAAGAGGACGTTGGACGAAAATAAGTGGAGGAAAGATGAAAGATTGCCACTTGCAAGTGATGTGTACGAGTTACTAACCAAGATCAAGACGATGGGTGAGGAGGCCATCCAGCAATTATCAAAGGGATTTGATAGAAAGACTTGGTGTACAGTAGGAGAGTGCGTCTTTATAGAACTTTTACTTTTTAACAGAAAGAGAGTAGGAGAAACTCAAACTATTTTCCTAGAAGATTACGAACGGAGAAGTACCATCACAAAAGAAGACGACGAGTACGAAAGACTCTCTGTGGCCCAGAAAGTATTCGTAGGGAGGCTGAGGAGGGTGCTAATCAGAGGAAAAAGAAGCAAGGGAGTTCCAATTTTATTTACTACGGACATGGAGAAAGCGTTGGGCACATTCATTTCCTTAAGAGAAACGGCAGGAGTACCAAAGGAGAACCCTTATGTATTTGGCATGCAAAGTAGTAAAGCACCCTGCAGGCACATCAAATTCTTCGGAAATATGTTAACTCAACAAATGTGAAATTCCCCCAAAGAATTACAGGTAATATTATACATACTCACACACACATATATATACATTATATAAACTTCTTTAAACATACATCGTAATGCCAATTATATCCTAAATTATCATTTTTAGTAAACAAATTTTAATAACTTACTTTTAAAGATTTTTCGTAGAGAAGATACATTTAGTTCCTATCTATCTCTTCATTCAGTCATTATTAATTCATATTTAATTCATTTTTATTACAGGAACAAGTCTAAGGAAACTGCTGGCCACAATGACAATGTCAATGGCCTTAACTGCAGCAGATGGCCGAAATTTGGCAGACTTTATGGGCCACACGGAAGCTACACATTTTAATTTCTATCGAAAGCCCAACGACTATGTTCACTCTGTGTCAGGTATCGGCGATTCTAGATCTTGTATCAGATCCCGTTAAATTTGCCGAGATGAGAGGGAAAAGTTTTGAGGAAATTATTCATGCCTACGACATGGAGTATAGTAAAGGTAATATAATTTTATAATTACATCTTAATGTGTGAGTTGAATGTTGTACAATGACATAATAAAATTAGTATGGCATACAAGGAGGATATAATAGCACGAATGTAGCGAATAGTACATTGTAATGCGAAACTCTCTACTAATTGTTGTGTATAAAACATTATTTTTTATAAATATATATATATATATATTTTTTTTTATATATATANTGTCTCACTTCATTTTTTAAATCACACAAATGTTGTTTTTGTATAAAGTGCCAGACTAACTATGATACTCCTTTGCAATTTAAACTTCATACATGTTCTAAAATATTCGAATGTTACCATTGTGGGAAGAAGTTTTTTATCCGAACCCTAATGAAACGTCATGTTGAACGTTGTTTCAGAGGGCTTAAGAGAAAAAATGTCTTCCCTCAACAATCTATGACGAAAAAACAGCGACTCTACTGTGTACCGGACCAATATGGTACTGTCGTTTCGATGAATGGTAACGCGGTAGACGTCTTTGTAAAAAATATGAATTATAACTCCGACCCGGCCTTGTTTTTCGAAGAAAATCGACAAAGAATAAAGACTATACTTAGCGAGTACATTGAAAAATGGAACAATATGAAAACAAATACAATGTTTGAATGTGAATATATTAAGGATGAGGGGACTGAAAACGAATCGATGACTGACGCGAACTTTAAAACAAAGACGGAAAGACTAGACTTATCTACAGACTTTGACAATTACATTGACAATGTTATAGAGAAATTAATTAGGGAAATTGAGACGTTTGTTTCAATGGGTTCTGGCTGGAAACTCTTCCGTGTCAACGGACTTTTAATCAGAATGTCTAAGTATAAACCTTTGAAGGGGGGTTGTAGAATTATTTTGCCCAAAAAAATTACAAATACAAAATCCGTGATAAACATACAAAATTCAGACGAGTACTGTTTCAAGTACTCGATACTATCGTCCATGCTAGACAATCATTATAATTAACTTGAACAATATAAACGTATTAATCATAATTATTCTTTTTCGGGAATTTCATTTCCCACGTCTTTCAAAGATGTGGAGAAATTTGAAAAACTTAATAATGTAAGTATAAACATTTATGCATTAGACAAGGATAATTTCGTTTATCCGCGTCAAATTTCTAAATTTATTAGATCGAGTGTTCAGCATTTCGATCTCTTATACTTACAAAATGAGTCACATGGACATTTTTGTTTGATAAAAAATGTTTTGCGTCTTGTTTCCTCACAATTAAATAAACATCATAGTAAAAACTTAATTTGTAAAATGTGTTTTAAGACGTTCCAAAATGATCATATTTCCATCGAAGGAAAGTTACCGATGGAGCGTTTATCAGAACACGAGGCGTTATGTTCCCAACATCGTGCGAGTAGGGTTATAATGCCTAAGCCCGAAAAGGCGTTTATAAAATTTAAAAATTTTAACAATAAAATGAGCGTACCGATTGTAGTTTACGCGGATTTCGAATCCTTATTGAGACCATTAGAATCAACTGGCGATACAAATAGTAATGAATCTTGGTCTAAAAAGACCCACGTTCATGAAATTTGTAGTGTCGGCGCTTATGTTAAATCAAGCGTAGATACAATTACTAAGCCCGTTTATACTTATACAGGTCCTGACGCGGTTGATAATTTTTTCACCTACCTACGCGATCTGTGTGGGGAAAGTGGAAACAATTTACAGTAAAGTCGTTCCCATGGAGCCTCTGACTGCCGAAGAGAGTAAGCTTTTTAACGAAGCGACACATTGTGGCATTTGTAATCAAGTTTTTGCAGACTTTCACACGAAATGTCATGATCAAGACCACGTTTCCGGAAAATTCAGATTCGCTGCCCACATTGCATGTAATTTAAATTTTAACTTGCCCGACTTTATACCGGTTTTTATTCACAATCTTTCGGGATACGATGGTCATCCTCTAATTTTGGGTATATCGAGCCTCCCTGGTGAGGTGACAGTGATACCCAACACGACGGAAAAATATATAACATTTACAAAGTCATTTGATAATATTAAAATAAAAATAAAGTTCGTTGACACGTATAGGTTTCTAAATACCAGCCTTGAGAAACAAATATCTAACATGCCTGACTTTCCCGAAATGAGACGAATTTTTACAGACGATACGAAACGACATTTACTTTTAAGGAAGGGGGTATATCCGTATTCATACATGACAGACTGGGACAAAATGAAAGAGACTCGTTTACCTGACAAAAAATTTTTCTACAACGATTTGTCAGATAAACATATAAGTGACGAGGATTATGCCCACGCACAGACAGTATGGACTTCATTCGACATGACAACAATGACCGATTACTGCGAAGTGTACATGACAACTGACGTTATTCTACTATGCGATGTTTTTGAACAGTTCCGGAACGTTTGCCATTCCATTTACGGTCTCGATCCCGCTTGGTACTTTACAGCCCCAAGCCTGTCTTTCGACGCGATGTTGTTATACACGGGTGTGACACTTGACCTGCTAACCGATTACGACATGTATTTGATGATCGAAAGCGGTATCAGAGGCGGTATCACATCGTGTGTCACTAGATATGCTAGCGCAAACAATCCGTATATGAAAAATTTCGACCCCTCGAAACCCGTAAATTATATTTCATATATAGACGCGAATAACCTTTATGGTTATGCTCAATCGGATGTTCTGCCGCATTCGAATTTCCAATGGTCCGATACGGATCTCGATGTGACAGAAATATCTGATTTTTCCGATATCGGGTTCATTTTAGACGTCGATATCGGTGTTCCCACCGATAAAACTTTTCACGACCGTTATGATCAGTTACCTCTTTTGGCGGAAAATAAAGTACCTCCCGGTGGGAAACAAGTTAAGTTGTTATCCACCTTAGAAGATAAATCCCGGTATGTAATCCATTATCGGTGCCTGAAACAGGCTCTGAATATGGGTTACATTCTCAAAAAAATAAACCGAGTTATAAGTTTTAATCAATCGCCCTGGTTAAAGGGGTATATTGATCTAAACACGCGGATGCGTCAATCCGCGAAAAACAAGTTTGAGAAAGACTTCTACAAGTTGATGGTAAACTCAACTTATGGAAGATTTTTGATGAATCAGAGAAAAAAAATCGATATGAAACTTGTGACTGAAGAGAGTACTTTCTTGAAACTCGTCTCTAAATCCAATTTCAAAGACCGAATAATATTTAATGAAAACGTCGCAGCTGTAACCATGTATAAAGAATCCATTTTGTTCAATTCCCCGATTCAAATAGGATTCAGTGTATTAGAGATTTCAAAGACATTAATGTATAATTTTCATAATAACATAATGGTTGACAATTACGGTGGCAGACTAACACTGTTATACATGGACACGGATAGTTTTATATATGACATAAGAACAGATGACATTTACGATGATTACATACGATTGGGCAATCATTTCGACTTTTCAAACTTTCCGACTGACCACAAATGTTTTTCTTCGACAAACAAGGCCGTAGTAGGAAAATTTAAAGACGAGGCGTCGGGACACATTATTAACGAGTTTGTTGCTTTAAGACCAAAAATGTATGCGTACAAAATAGGACATGATGAAACAAAGAAATGTAAAGGAGTTAAAATGACCAATCGACTGACTTTTGACGACTATAAACGTATACTGGAGACAAGTAACAAAATGTACTGTACGAACAAGAATATAATATCTAAACGACATGTACTTTACACTAACGCTTATAACAAATTAGCTCTGACAAATCAAGACGACAAACGAATTATACTACAAGACGGTATACATACTCTGGCAATTGGAAATTATAAAAGTGGTGATTAAAAAAGAAATTGTGAGACATTACTTGTGCATTTAGTATTAAGTTTTATTTTATTTTATTTTTTATTTATTAATTGATTTCAGAACAATTGAGGGAGAAATGGATTGTGTCTGAAAATGATCCGATTAAACTTAAAATCATTAATTTCTTTTTATATGTAATCAATTCATTAATTTCTTTTTTTTATGTATTCAACTATTGTTTATAAATTTAGTTTTTTATAAAAATGTTTAATGTTGTTAATAAAAATTAACCGATTAAACTTAAAATCATTAATTTCTTTTTATATGTATTCAAATCATTAATTTCTTTTTTTTTTATCTATTTTCAATTATTGTTTATAAATTTAGTTTTTATAGAAATGTTTAATGTTGTTAATAAACGTGATGTAATTTAATTTCGTTGTTTTTTATCAACTTCCCTTTGTTCATTATCTTAGTCTAGAGTTTAACAGACTGAATGAAAAAAATAAAATACTATAATAATACTATATACTGATATGAGCTAAAATATTTTTTACACATGAAAAGAATTTCTTGTGTGGGCTTTTTACAAATCATTGGAATGTTTGCGTAGGCGGATCAAGAGGAGTTTGTAAGTTCGAATACGAGAAAAGGCATATTCGTTTATATCCCACAAGAGGATGAGGCATCCTTTTTTTTTATAAATATATAAGCGGGAAACTTTGACTAAGATTTTGGGGCACCCCGCCGCCCCGCGTCAGACGTTTCGCAGGAAAAAAATAAAAATAAACAAAAAATAATAGTTTTAATGTACTATTTAATATATTAAAACTAAGTGGTAATATTTTACCTTAGTTTTCAGGGTATTAGCCACGCTAATAATAATAAACCCCGGGGGCCGTCCACATAAACGAGCCCCGGGGCTAATTCGCCCCCCGATTCTCGACAAAAGGGGGGCGAAGAACATCTGTCGCCCCGCGTCACTCATTCACGTCATCGTACACGTATACGCCCATCAGGCTTCGGGGTGGTGGGTCGGCTTCTTACCTCGCCCACCGCTAGACGCCCCGCGTCCGCCGCTATCGAAAACGTATAGGCAGCGGTGGGCCGAACAAAAAATTATACTCGATTTTATTTTTCGGGGCCGCCCCCATTTTTCGACAAAGGGGGCAACGCCCAAAATAATTTTGGGGGCCCCGCGTCAGACGATTCGCAGGAAAAAATAAACAAAAAATATTAGTTATGACGTAACAGAGAGAGCATATGTACCGACTCTAGACCATCCTCGACATATAGGCAGAATGTCCGAGATCGCTAAACCATCTGATTTTCACTCGGGAGGTCGGGGTTCGAATACCAGTCGGGATACGAGATTTTTTATAGCTAGCACTCGCTCACATCGACGTTTCGCAGACAGCTTAGCGCCTTCTTCCACAGGTGCTTCCCGCTACAGGTGAGCGGGGCCAGGTGTGACGTTTCGCAGACTGAAAACTACTTCTTCAAGGTCAGGGTATCGAAAATATATCGGAAGGGGAGGGGGTGATCGGAGATGGTGGTCGTACAAGTACACGGGGTTAGACTAAACCTGCAATACAAAATCAATAATTTATCGAATCGATATCCGTAGTCCAGAACGCCCAAAATATAAACTACTGGTGTGAGACATGGACTTTGAACGAAAACAATGCAAGGAAACTAGAGAATAACTAATGTTAAAATAATAACTAATGATAAAAAAAAGAATAACTAATAAGAAAACTAGGTTGGTGGTTGGAATGTTAGTTTGGTCCACAGGTTTAAGTGGAATAAAAAATAAAATATTTCATGTGGGATGAATGCCTCTTCTTCACATAATTCACGGTAATAACGAAGTATAACAATTCTTCACTCATTTTAAACCTAATAACATCCTTATCAAATTTGAACCAACAGTAGATCGGTAGAAAACTTATGTCGTCATCCTCGTCTATATGCCGCTTCAGAACAGAACATTTTCAATCAGAGATTTGTACTGATAATATAAATTATAACCTCAATACCCCACTTATTTTCATGCTATAAATCAATTGTTCTTACCATTTCCCAAACGCGGTATTACCGATATAGAAAAGAAAAGAAGCTTATCGTTGTTATCAAGAACTTCTAAGATAAAAACCAATTTAGAGTTATATGCATAGCAATTTAAGAATGTCTTGGATGTCTCATGGGAATGAAGCCAAAGTATCTATTGGATGTTGCCTTGTCTCCTAATAGAAAGGACTTAGTGATGACCTCTAATTAATGTTGTGGGGTTTGATCGAGATTTCTAAGTAAGTCCTCGGGTGAACCAAGATTAGAGAAAGCTAAGCCTCTTAACTAAAGTCCTAAGCCGTGCTTGATAATTGCAATGAATATCTATATTGATTATATCTTTTTTTATTGTAAGAAATTTAATTAATTTGCAGTGCTGTAATGTTATAAAAAATCTTTAATAATCAATATAGCAGAATAAAGTCAAATAAAATATAGTACTCGTAGATATATGGTTATAACTACATTCCTTGCATAAATAAGTTAGTTGTTTAAATATTTCTACAAATCAAATTCACTTATCAAGAGAAACACTAACATCAACTAATTTCTACTAACTAATTTTGTACCCAGGATCATAAATAATTACATTATCCACCAAAATAGGTGAGTCATAACCACTTTTCGCCGTTTTTTTTTTAAATGCCTATTGCCAAGCTATGTCTCGCAGAGAAACTTAGCTGACCACATATTCTTAAAAGGAACCAAAAAGATACGGTCATACACAAAATCTAGCTTGAAGTTAGTCAGAGCTTTTTTTGCACGCTATTATCTTAATATTTATTATCATTTTTCTACAGAACCTTTGGTAAATTGAATAATAATTATAACAATTAACTCAAACAACAAACTCATGTCATTATACTTTCTAAATCTGACAGCTTAGATTGGCCAACCTATGTGAGAGAAAAAATAAAACCAATAGGTGGTTTTATTATCTTAAGGTTATTCAGTGATATTTCTATTTGCCTAGTTGCCCCGACCTACTACCCGCCAAATCTCAAGCTTTCATTGGCTCCTCTCCCTTGACTCTCTCTCTTCATTGATTTTCCCGCACTGTCAGAATAATAAACTATATTGGCATGATAGTCCAGGAGATAGCGTGCACAAAAGTGTGTGACTAACATCAAGCTAGAATTTTGTATACAAGTCAATCTTTTGCGCCTTTTTAGGGTTTCGAGGTCGTCCTAGAAACCCTTATGCTTTTGGTAGTGTGTCCGTCCGTCCGTCCGTCGCAACTTGGATTATATCTCCCAACCTACTGACGCTATTGAATTGAAATTTGGTATATAAGTTAAACTTTTTTTCCCAAAAACAGAAAACCTATTGCGAACTTTAACACTCCAAATTTCTGCGATCTGCGATCAATTGCGATCACCGCGCAATATTTTACATTTTTTGTAATTTTCAAGTTGGGTATCATTTCAAAGGTATTGAAATGTAGATTACAAATATGTATCGCATTTTCAAAATGGCGGCCATTTTACCCCCCAAAAAATTCAAACAAACCCAAAATTTACCCCCCCTGCACTACCCCATTAGAATAGGTCCTACAATAAG
>KZ653805.1:26585-39225 GCA_001010745.2 Gerris buenoi | reverse complement strand
TGTTTCCAAAATGGCGGTCATTTTATCCCTAAAAGAGTTCAATAAGCGCATACCGAAGATAGTAAAGAATAATAATATATGCACATCTTGATTTTTAAAAGTGAACAATAGATGTTTTTGTTTAAAAAAATATATAATAATAATTATAATTAATTCTTATGACCGAAGAAACCCTTTTAGTAACTTGCTGGCAATTACTTGACGGGATTTTTAGAATATGTGATTGGCTAAGTTCGACTGCGGGACATAGCTGGGCAGTAGGCGTTTGAAAAAAACAAACCGGTGGAGAGCGGCCATGTCTCACCAATTATGGTGGACAGTATGATTTTCTTGATCCTAAGTACAGAATTAATTAGTAGACCGAATATCATGTTGATGTTAGTTTGTCCTGTGACAGGTAACAACGTTGATTTTTAGTAATATTTGAATAACTAAACTATCAAGTGTGAAAATAACATCAACTTGATTTTTGGTCTACGAACTAATTCTGTACTCAGGATCATGAAAATCATACTGTCCACCATTATTGGCGGGACATGGCCGCTCTCTACCATTTTGTTTATTTCAAATGCCTACTGCCAAGCTATGTCCCGCAGACGAACTTAGCCGACCACATATTCTTAAAAGGCGCTAAAAGATTGACTTGTATGCAAAATTCTAGCTTGATGTTAGTCTGACACTTTTTTGCACGCTATCTCCTGGACTATGAGTGTAAGATCATCAATAATTGGAGTAAACAGGATATCAATATTACGTCTTATCTTTTTTCATAAATAAAATAAACATTCATTGTAAACATTCCTATCCTGAGCGGCTGCTAAAGTTCCATATTACAGTCCTGGGCCGGTAATAATGCATGCTCTATCATTACAGGGCCGCAAATTAGTAATTAGTTCGAGAAGCGGCCGCTTCCTGGCCGGGCCGCGGCGTGCAGGAAGCGCTAGTAGTTCCCAGCGCCAGCTGTTCAATTTGTAAACAATCAATATTTTTATAACTGCGGTTTGTTTTGGTGACGATTTAACCTTTATATGCATTTATTGTTTTTGAAGATTACGGAAAAATATTTTTTTGTAGGTAGTTTACATGTGGTGGACGATAAAATAGTGTACGCACCACGAGCAGTAAGCGCTATGATAGGCCTCGGGCGTTAAACACACTCGTGCTTTCAAACTTCGCCCTCGGCCTGTAATAACGCCTTTACTGCTCTAGTAATTTTAGGTACGTAAATAGCTATTACATACTTATTTCCATGTAATACTTCCCTCAATCAATTTGTTTAACAAGTATGTATATGTACGAGCGTGTATATTTATTTATTTGAAAAGAATCTAGGAATTTCCTGCGATATAGGAAAACAAATGAATAAGAGAAAGGGACATTGAAAAATCCTTTTAACTTCACACGAATCCTTTTGCTTCTTTTAATCCTTTGTCACAATCCTTTTTAAAGGAAGCAAGATTAAATCCTGCTGTTACATTGTATTTTCTTAAGGTTAAATGCTGTAAAAGCTTTGCTCGTATTCGCTGCAACAAAGAACCTTTTTTTTCACTTTTTCCCCCTAGACAAAAAAGGGCAAATTCTTTCATTTTTTTAATGTATTCAAGTCTTTTATTCTTTGGATTTTTTTTTTTTTTTTTTTTTTTTTTTTTTAATTAGGCTTAAAGCTACTAAACACATAATATTGAATGTGTTATAGATAATTACTCAACTTACTAGAATTGGAGTTAAATGCGCAGTTTAAATTAACAAACAGTCATTTAACTAAATGATTATCCCTAGTAATCGGTGATTGGTTGTTTTATTTTGTGAGATTTTTCTCGTGAAATTAGGAAATTTTTGCATATGAAACAGATGTTAAATAGTAAATTGTTAGGTCCTATTATCGTGATTATTTAACAGGAAAGCAAAAAGAATTAAAGGGGCTTAGTAATTAAATGAATTAATTAAATTAGATGATTCTCTTAAACGCGTGTTTAAAGTTTAAATTAAAAGGGTTGGCTTCAAGTAAACACTCTTTTAATAGCTATTCACGTACCTAGAGCACTAAGGGCGTTATTACAGGCCGAGGGCGAAGTTTGAAAGCATGAGTGCGTTTAACGCCCGAGGCCTGTCATAGCGCTTACTGCTCGTGGTGCGGGTGCGTACACTATTTTATCGCCCACCACATGTAAACTAACTAAAAAAAAAATCTTATGTCGTAATCTTCAAAAACAATAAATGCAT
This sequence comes from Gerris buenoi, assembly GCA_001010745.2. Classification (NCBI taxonomy): domain Eukaryota; kingdom Metazoa; phylum Arthropoda; class Insecta; order Hemiptera; family Gerridae; genus Gerris; species Gerris buenoi. The sequence continues at coordinate 37,002 of KZ653805.1, read as the reverse complement.
TTTAAGGTTAAATCAGTACCAAAACAAACCGCAGTTAAAAAATATTGATTGTTTACGAATTTAACAGCTGACGCGTAGAACTACTAGCGCTTCCTGCTCGCCGCGGCACGGCCAGGAAGCGGCCGCTTCTCGAACTACTAGCGGCCGCTTCTCGAACTACTAGCGGCCCTGTAATGGAAAGACCACGCATTATTACCGGCCCCAGGGCTGTAATGTGGAACATTACCGGCCGCTCAGGATAGGTTTACAAGTGGAGGGCGATAAATAAACATATACCTAACATAGTAGCCTAATGATTTGCAACTTTTTTCTTTTACATCCTGAACAACACATCGTCAGGATATTTCAGGACGTGAAAAGATCGGCTACTAGTGCAAATATTCGAGACCATTAAATCCTTACTATTAAGTAAGGAAAATCTGGTGATAATCATATAATCAGATGTTGGGGTTTAGGCTTTGGTTTGAGGTGATTTGCAAGTACTTACTCATAAATGGTGAATAACATTAAATTATTGAATGGTTATCCCTAACCCCTCAACGATTACTGCCGATTCCTTATGAATTTTTTTTTATTCAATTTATCATCACACATAAAAAATGACTGACCTAAAGCTCAGATGATGACAACACTCAGTTTCTATTTGATAATTAATTTTTACTTATTATTTCGGTAATCAGTAGCCATCTCTAACTCATCTCTATTGCTAGAAAACTTGATTTTCCCCAACAGCAGTAACGATTGACCCGCTACTAATACCACCTATTTTATGTCTTCTACTAGCCACATTCTACATATATCCTTATAGAGTCATATTATTAGCTATCAAGTAGAAGAAACTTGCTTCAGCCTGTGTTTCCTTATAGAGTTTAAATAATGGTACAGACAGTGTATCCTTATCCTTATATTGTTAGCTGTCAAGCAAAAGAAATTTTCTATATATTGGTAGCTATTCAGTAGTAGAAATTTGCTACAAATAATGAATCAAGCATTAAAGTAAATGTGACTAAGCTTGAAGCGTTCTATTCAAATCTATAATGTCTATTCCTTTAAAGAAACTATTTTACTTTGCTATTTATGGTTTACTATGATCTATGGCTAATGGCTATTTTAAACACTGAGGTCTACTAATAAGCAGGAATCCTTTAAAGGTCCTAAAAGAACACTCAAAGTATCCAAACAACTCTAATTTAAACAAAAGATTACACAATCTTCATGAGGCCAAACAATTTTACAGATGCAACAGTTGAAAGGGGGAATGGCGGGGGAGGGAAATAAACGAAACTGTATTATATCATCGTTTTGAAAGAAGTAAAAAAGAAAGTTAAAAGATATACGAGTTGATAAAATAGAAAAGAATTTTTCGTTGGCTGATATTTTTGGCAGGAGATAGGAGAAGAATATTAAGTTTGGGTTGAAGCGAGGGGACGAAGGTATCAGTCATTTCACAAAACAGAGTTCGATTTTCACTTATCAGTTCAATTATTGGGGATGACAGCCAACTGACAGCAAGATACCTAGAGATTCACACGTCACCATGGCGACGTCCTATACTAAAACATTGCCCTTCAACCTAACATATATCTATAGCCCGAGATAAACTTGTCGCTCAGGTATTATTCTAAGTAGGTATAAATGGGCTGTTTCTGGTAAATAAATGTAATTAAGTGTAAGGTCATAATTAAAACCATTAATTTAAATTATAAATTAATGATTCCAGTGAGAAAAAAACAACTTATATAAAGATAATGTAGAAAAAAATTAAGGAAATGAGGATAAAACGGTGCAAGTAAGGCAGATATTGTATTAGTTAGGGTCAACCCCCAGAATCCTTTAACAAAAGAACAACTTCCCTTTTATAGCTATTAGATTTCTAAAGCATGTGGGATAAAAAGTAAAAGATAATTAGGAAGGCAAATTGAGTCTTTTCTACGAGAGATCGAGTACTATATGTAGTGAGAGAAAAATAGTTCACCACTGGGATTCGAATCCTGGAGATCAACAAATCTGCCTTACAGTGGAAGTAAGGCCTCATGGTCAACACCAAAATGATATTCTCAGATATGACGAAATTTAGGCTTAGGTTTGAGGAGACCAGCGAATAAATTACTTATTTGACGAGCCCAGCCTTTTTGTCTATGAACCATTTGTTAGGATATTACAGGACAGGACGTGAGATGGACTCCTATATTCAGTGTGAAGATTCCGGATCATCAAATCTGCCTTATGTGTAAGTAAGGCAGATCTGGACTGATAATCAGACCTGCCCTATTTATGAACGGTGGCTTTGCTTTAAGATGATTTTCGAGTACATTCTCGCAAATTGTGAGTAACATTAAATTAGTGAATGGTTCACCACGAATCACTTGACGATTACCACCGATTCAGTGTGAACCATTTTTTTATTACAATAATCATCACACACAAAAAACTACTGATATTAAGCTTAGTTAATATCAGTACTTGGTTTCGATTTTCTGATTACTTTCTACTGATGATTTCGGCCATTGGTAACCGAACTCTTCTCTTCTAGTACTCTAACTCTTCTCTCTTTTTTGAAAGTCTACTCTTTCCTTTCTGAAAGTCATGATTGAACCACTGCAAATAGATTTTATGTCTTTTACTGTGGTTCTTGATACCACCTGCCCTGATTTGGAGATCTCAGCAATACAATTATATCTCAAGTACCCAATTATAAAGCTAAGAATCTCTAAGAATCTTCTTAACTTTTGTAATTTTGATAATTAAGAGATACAGTTGAGAAATTTTCTTCTGCTTAATGGGAAATATTTGGAATGGCTGGAGATATAGCTGTGTAGATAATTATATAATTTTAATTTTTAAGGGTTTGGCTAATCCAAAATATACAGTGTTGTAATCTTACTGGGGTAAACCTTTAACATTTGAAAGGAATGAGCACCCATTGTTTCGTCTAATAATATCACGAGTCTGCAAACTTATGCTTTTATAACTTTGAAACTTTAAGGACCTTGACTGTTCAATCTTAGTCTAGAATAGACAATACAATAATTTTAACTTAACTTTTAACTTTAAAGTTTCTTATAAAAACTTTTGTATTGTCCACTTCAGAACAAAAGAATTTTTGAAATAACGAGTATGTTCCATACCATGAATAATTATCTAGATCAATGGAAGAAGTCAAGGAGAAAAGGAGCTAGAGGAAACTAGTGAAAGCAGAAGCGGACTTGGAAAGAAGAAAAGGCATCGAGAACACAGAATAGAAAGGCCGAGGCTATCTCTTAGAAAGGGACCTGTTGGGACCATTGTCGGAAAGGGAATCTCAGTAGTAACAATTCTATAGTGTAGAATAGGGTTGGATGGCAAGAGAATAGGATGATGGGTTGTCCTTAAAGCCTTATAACTAGGCTCCATTTAACCTCTTCGCATCACAAGGCTATGGGAGACGAACTCAAGCCCTTTCTCTTTAGTTATCAGCGACCTCGGGCTCTTTAACAGCACAATATCACTTTAGATGTTGTACGCTTTTACTCACTCCTAACTTTTCAGTCAATTGGCTGACGATAGAAAATATAAGAGAAGAGAACGACCTACAAAGACGTTCAAATATAAGAGCATTTAGTTAATGTAAAGTGACAATTAAAACTTGTTCCTTACCGTTTTCAGACCTTGATTAATATAGAAGTTTAAAAGAAAATATTAAGAATAAAAGATACAGGGGAGCAAGAATATCGAGGAAGTAAGTATAATGTATTTTTAACTGAATCACCAAGTCCGAAGACATAAGCAGGAGGTCTATGAGCACACCTGAATTCGTTCTGTTTTGAATACAGGACGAGAGGGCGCTACCTTACCCGAGGATTAGCAATGCCTAGCCTTACTCAGTGGCAGAAAGAACTTCTAAGACTACATCCAGACACAACAACTACATTAGCTCAGGTAGAAAAGTCAGCAGTAAACATGGAAAGAGCTGAAGAGGCACAACTGATGTTATGTGATCAACCGACATCAACAAATGAAGTGAAAACAAAAACATTACGTAACACGGAAAAGGTCAAATTTAAACCAATAATATTAGTAAGGGGAAAACATTGCTTTAAATGTGGCCAATTTTTTCATAAAACTAATGAAAAGTGTCCAGCTTTTAAAAAGAAGTGCGACCTTTGCAGTGGTAACCATTTGAGTAAAGTCTGTATTACAGAGGGCAGAGCAAAAATTAAACGAAACGAGTCTGGCACATATAGAGTACGGTCAAGCGCATTAAGTTCGTACTCCTCATCTGGTGATTCAGACGCTAGTAATGCTACAATTAGAGCTATTAATTCTGGTAAAAAAAATTATGTTAAAACTTAAGATAAACAACCATAATATTGACATGCTCTATGATCCTGGGGCAACAGAATCAGTAATAAGTAAAGCAATCTGGGTTAGCTAGAGGTTAGCTAGATAGGATCACCTGCATTAGAACCAGGGCCAAAATTAATAGCCTACACCGGGGTTCCACTGGAAACATTAGGTAAAACTATAGTGACAGTACGGGCTTTTTACAAGAAATTAAGATTACCGATAATAGTTGCTAAACAACATGATGTCCCTTTATTTGGATTAAATTGGGTTCTTAAGTTTAAGTTACCATTACCGAAGGGTGCACGTGTATGCAATACGCAAGTTAAGGAATTAAATGACGCAACAGTAAACAATACAGCTGTCAATAATATTTTAAACAAATTTCCCCAAATTTTCGCACCTGAATTAGGCACAATTAGAGGACACAAAGCTGTGGTCCATCTTAAAGAAGGTGTGGTTCCAAAAGTTTTTAAAGCGAGACCAGTACCGTTTGCATTTTGCATTCAAAGCAGGGGTAGAGGAAGAGCTAAATCGGTTAGTAAAAGAAGGGGCAATAGAACCCATTAATTCCAGTACAACACCTATAGAATGGGCAGCACCAATTGTCATAGTTGTTAAACCTACAGGGAAACTTAGAATATGTGGTGATTTTAAAGTCGGGTTAAACAAATACATCCACTGTGACCAACACCCGATCCCAAGGTTTGAAGAATTGATGGTAAAATTACAAGGGGGCGTTGCATATTCTAGTATCGATTTAAAAGATGCGTATTTACAACTTCAAGTAGATGAGGATTCAAAAAAATTTTTAGTAATAGCTACTCATGTAGTTTTTTTTTCGTTATTGTAGGTTAGCATTTGGTGTGAATTTTGCTCCCGCCCTATTTCAAAAAACGATGGATACAATCTTAGCTGGCATGCTACCTCGATGACGTAATTATAACAGGCAAAATAATAGAGGAACATCTCAAACTGCTAGAAGCTGTACTAAAACAATTTGCGGATATATGGATTCACATTAATAGGGACAAATGTAAATTTTTAGAAACATCAGTTAAATATTTGGGACATAGAATAGATAAGGACTGGTTGTACCCTACAGAGGAAAGACTTCAGGCAATTAAACAAATGCCCCAACCTAAGAATACAAAAGAATTACGTTCAATTTTAGGTTCAATAAATTATTACCAAAAATTCATTCCCAACTTGCAAAGCGTATGTTCTCCTTTACACCGGCTTTTAAAAAAGGGGACAAAATGGAACTGGTCTAAAGGAGACACTGATATTATAAATAAATTGAAAGAAACATTATCTTCATCGGATAATTTAATTCATTACAACCCTGATTTACCACTCATAGTCTCCACAGATGCTAGTAAATCTGGCGTTGGAGCAGTATTATCCCATAAAATAGATAACAATATAGAAAAACCAATCGCATACGCTTCCAGGTCATTATCAAAATCAGAAAAGCGCTATTCAGTCATTGATAGAGAGGCATTAGGGATTATTTTTGGAGTAACAAAATTTCGGCAGTATTTATTAGGACGTCATTTTGTATTAAAAACTGATCATAAACCATTAGTTAGATTATTTGGCAAAAATTCAGAAATTCCAAAAATGACAGCAGACAGGATCACCAGATGGGCGTTGACTTTGAGTGCTTATTCGTACGAGGTTCAACACGTTAAAGGAACAGATAACGTTGCAGCCGATTTATTATCAAGACTTTCTCTGCAAGGCAACGTGGAAGAGGACATGGAACCTGAACCTGACCATAAATATGGCAAGAAAATTTTACTGTTGAGGTTTGATGAAATGGCAATATCTATAAGAAACTTACAAGAAGAAACGTCAAAAGATAAATCGTTACAATTAATTATATCTTATTTAGACAGAGGTTGGCCTGAGAAAAAAACTTTACCAAAAGAGTTAAATATATTTTTTGAGAAGAGACAAGAAATTTCTTACGAAACAAAAGTATTATTATGGAAAGGCAAAATGATTATACCACAAGCTTTGCGGAAAGGGATACTTAGGATTCTACACGAAGGACACCCGGGCATTGCTGCAATGAGATCTGTTGCAAGGTTTCATGTGTGGTGGCCTAACATTGATGCAGATATAGATGAGGCTGTAAAAAGATGTAAGAAATCTCAAGAAAATAAACCGGCAGATCCTGATGTACCACTTCAATCATGGACGATACCTGTCGAACCGTGGACAAGAGTACACATAGATTTTGCTGGTCCCTTTGAAGGCAGGTACTGGCTGGTGTTAGTGGATGCTACTTCAAAATGGCTAGAGGTAGTACCATTACATAAAACCACTACAGCAAAAACAATAAGTACTTTACAAGATATATTCGCACGTTTTGGCTTTCCTAAAATAATAGTCTCATACAAGGGGGCCGCAGTTCACGTCAGATATCGTCAAGGAATTTTGTAATAGCATGGGAATAAAACATGTTAGAGTTTCACCATATCATCCCAAAAGTAACGGGTTGGCCGAGAGAGCGGTACAGACGTTTAAAAGAAGGTTTAAAGCATCAAAAGAAAATGGGGATGATATTAATGCTCGATTAGCAAAATTTCTAATGACTTACCGGTCAACACAACATAGGACAACAGAACGGACACCAGCAGAAGTATTATTGGGAAGACAAATGAGAACAAAATTAAGTTTGATGAAACCAGATATGAGTAGAGATGTTGAAGTAGGTTTGGCAAAACAAAAACGATACCACGATAACGGAACTAGAGAGAAATTTTATGAAGAAGAACAGGAAGTGTGGGTCAGAAATCCAGATAAGACAGGATATACGGAAGGGAAGGTGACAGAGGTGACTGGACCGTTGTCATACAAAGTGTTCCTGAACATGGGCACTCCCGAGAGGGGGAGATGTCATATAATAATGACATAATATGACATTATGTCATATATTAAGTCATACTTGTTATTCTTATTATTCAATGATTTGTCTTACTACAAAATATATTATAAATTAACTACATCGATATCTCATTATCTTACACCACTGCCTTCCTACTGTCCTAGTGCTTCCTATTTGACCTTCCACCTTTGGTAACAACCTCAACAAAAATATGTCGCACAATATATCTCCTGGCTTCAGGCGTCCCCTCAACCAATCGATCGTCGTTGATGTCTTGACAAGTCAATCGATCGTCGTCGATCTCTGGACATCTCAAGCGATCGTTGTCGATCTCTAGACAACTCAATCGATCGATAGCCTTGCCCACAATGAAGCGCGCAGTTCAAAATTGCACCGTTACATAGGTCACAGTTGATATGATTATCAGTGAAAAAAGTCCTAATTTCCTGCGATACGAACCTTCGCCTGCTACTTTGGCAATGACCTTGGTTACGCTGACCACTTGAATCCACGGATTCCCATGTTATATATTTTTTAATAATCTATNGAACATGTTGTTGGACCAAGTCAGCATGTCTCAACGTGTAGGAACATGTTGTTGGACCAAGTCAGCATGTCTCAACGTGTAGGAACATGTTGTTGGACCAAGTCAGCATGTCTCAACGTTGTACACCCCATGTTATACAATATGTCTTAATATGTGTGTACAACCCAACAAAGTTATTTATTTACATTTTTGAGTGCTCTAAGCTTTATCCACGAGGGAGGTGTTCTTAAAATATAATTATTTAAGTTTTGGTAGTTTTCATACTACGGAAAGTTTAAATATAATTATAATCATTATTAATTATGGGAGACAAGCAGAGAAAAATAGACTCCAGCGCCGGGACTTGAACCCGGGCTCTCCGCATTTTCAGTGCAGATGCTCTGAACCAACTAAGCTACGCGGGAGAATGATTTTTCTTTGCCGTAAATGATAACTATACCCCAGATCCAAGCTTTCAATATTCCTACATATTTAGCAAGTCAATTTATGACATTAGAACTAAATCGAGAATTAACGCTTATGATTATAAGTACTCAATTAGTACCTGTACCTTGTACAATTAATTCGAAATTCAATTATTTAAGTTTTGGTAGTTTTCATACTACGGAAAGTTTAAATATCAATTTAAATCAAATTATAATCATTATTAATTATATGTAGGAATATTGAAAGCTTGGATCTGGGGTATAGTTATCAGTTACGGCAAAGAAAAATCATTCTCCCGTGTAACTTAGTTGGTTCAGAGCATCTGCACTGGAAATGTGGAGGGCCCGGGTTTAAGTCCCGGCGCTGGAGTCTATTTTTCTCTGCTTGTCTCCCATAATGAATAATGATTATAATTTGATTTAAATTGATATTTAAACTTTCCGTACAGAATACTACATTGGTGACAAGCACCTTATACGACAGGGAAACAGAAGAAGTGATGTTAGAGATTCAGCTAGGGCTGATGATTGGAGAAGATATGGTACAGCCTGGGAATTTATTGCACGGATCGTTGGTAACATATTACCAACGAAATTACGGCTGGAAACAGATAATTTGCCACTCTCCAAATAGTCTTAAGAGCTCGTAATGCCAACGTAATACAAAACTGTAAATATCTACGGTTTGTTTTGAAACTCTAACCGAGTCGATCGAGAAGTAACTGGTGAGTTTGGAAATACCAACCTAAAACACTGACCGCGTTCTTAAACCTTCGGTTATTTTAGGGGTCGGCCTGGGCTTTTGGGACTGCTTCGACCGTACCCAGATATTATAGCCCCATACTATTCCCTTTTGTGGCGCTATTTTATAATAATTTAGTAGTTGAAATTGTTCAGAAAAAAGAACATTCTGTTGTACCATTACTGACCTCCTCATCATAAATTTTGTGATAATTTTACTTCGTTCTTTATTTGCTACTTCTCAGATACTTTAAACGATAAAAATAATATTTTAAACGTGAGTTCATGCTTAAAACTCTCATAAAAATACAAGCCAATTTTAGTTTATAACCTTTCCGGTCGACTATTTCCTTAAATCGGATACTTTAAAAAACAAAAGCAATTAAAGCCGCTATGACACTACAAAAACAAACCGCTAGTGCTGGTCTATTGACTGATGGAACTAGTTAGTGTTGTTGTTGCTCATGTGTATTGTTTTCTTGTTATACTGTGATTATTTTTTATCACTGGGCTAAATAGATGAATCGAAAAATGAAATCACAAATAATAGGTTTATTCCAACCCCGCTATTTATACCGTCCTTTGTATCGTCCCGCGGATCGTTCGGGAATCGTTTAGTTTAGGACAGGTTTTATACGCATGCGCTGACATTGTAGTGTAATAAAATCATGTCAGATTGGAACGAGTTTAGGACTATAATTCGCACTGTATTAAAAACATTCAAGGAAACCTAAAAGTTTGAGAACCATCCTGTTGATATTCGTGACGATTGACATAACTGCGCATGTCATACAAACCAGTACATGGTATTGTCAGAGAATCGTTGGGACCGTACAGTGAACGGTTCGCAAACGATCGCTGCCGGGGTTGGAACAGTTTCGTGTACGGTACGAAACACTGTCCCAAGTCAGCTTGGAATGGCTTTTATCTATTGCGCATGCCGGTGACGATCCCGCGGACGGTACAATGCTCGGTTGGAACAGACCTATAAAGGGTACGGCCACAGTGCACGCGGGTTCCGAATCAGGTTCATGCTCCGAAAGCAGGCTTGTGATATGTCAGCTTGAGGAAAGCAGGTGATGGCCACAGTGGAGACAGATAGAAATACGCGCAAACATAATGTAACGTAAACAAAACACAAGTACAAGGAGTTTTCATATGAAGTTTAGCGTGTTTTTTATGGCCACAGAGAGTTAATTTAAAATTAAAATATAGAAGAATTGCTTTTTATGAAATGATTACTAAGTTAAGGAGTGCATATGGGGAATACCACCGCTTATTTGAGCAGTTGACAAATTGTAAAGAACATGAATCGTTTCTTCCTACATATAAAATGAAAGTGGAGGCATTCTACTATTTTATTTTTTTCAAAAAATAAGAAGAAATACTTTCGTGATAAGCGATTCTTTCTTTTAACACTAAAAAAAATAAATCGAAACGAAGAAAATCAATCAAGAATGAAAAGACGAGAACGAGAACTACGAA
>KZ653805.1:0-24368 GCA_001010745.2 Gerris buenoi | reverse complement strand
TGTTAAGTTTTGTTATGTTAATTTTTAATGTTAATGAGCTGCGATGCAACCTTAAGGCTGTATGATCAGGAGTGAGGAGATGTTTTATTTTAAGTTTTAAAACCATTGTTTTGACGTAGGAACTCGGTTGGTTCCGATTTAAATTACTTTCATTTAACATGTAACGATCCTCACAGTTTCAATTTACAGGTATGCTAGTCAAATGTAATCAAGAAAAATAATTTTTGTAGATATATATATTACGTCGCTTTGCTAAATAAATTATATTTTTTAGGCTTGAGAATGGCCGGCTAGGCCGAAACGTTGCCACGTAAATAAGAGTTTATCATGATTACCCTAAAGGATCCAACACCATACATAAAATTATTAAAAAGGGTACAATCTTGGAATAAGATAATTACTAAGTTAAACCTTTCACATGAAGTTTATTAGCTTATTCGAGGATTATGTAGGAAAACCATTAATATAAGGATCATTAGAGGCCATTAAAAGGCGCAGGATCTAATCCAAACAAGGGACTATGAGGCTAAAAACTTGATTAATATACCAGAAGGTTTTATTCGATTGATATACCAACAAGCTCGGACAGAAATGACATCGTAGTAGAAACTAAAAATTTTGGTTGGAACCGCATCGTAAAATTAATTTTTTTAATAACATATTAATTAAATCAAGCTTTTACATGACTATGAATTTAAAATATTCGTTAAAAATTTATTGTCTCTTTATCAAATTATTTATAAATATTTTTTTGCTGTAATCATTTGTTATGCCAAATAATTTGCTATGAATTTCACCACAGAGGCATCGTATATCTCGTCAAAAAAATGTCTTTACAAAGTTATAAAACAATTTTACTGTTAAAATTAATTTGACTTCCAATTTTTACCATTTTACCAACACTATAAATAGATTATTTTAAAATAAAAACACAAAGCTTTTTTTTTTCTTTTTTTTTCTTTTTTTTTAATAATAAAAACTAGCGCATTAATTTCTCTAAATAAATTTAATTTGGTTATTTTTACAATTTCAAGATGCGTTAAGGAAATAATTCGAGTGATTTTTGTTATATTTAGTGGTTTTTAAGGATTTTCTTATGACGTTTTAATGCATTATGTATGAAGATAAAAGATCGAGGGGAAAAATGTCATAAAAAAAAAATCTTGAAACAAGTTTATCTACTAGAATTTAAAATATATTGATTGGATAATATATATTAAATTGATGTCTTATTTATTATTTAAGCTTTAAAATAGTGGAAAAGACTTCTATATAAAAATAAATGGGAAAGTATTGACAGCAAAATGCATTTAAAATGGAGTATCCATAGTCTCAAACATACAATGTTCTCTGATTTTTTTGGAATTAGTAATGTAAGTTTAATTTATATGATTGTATTAAGTTAATATAATAAAATGCATTTTTACGTTTTTGGTAGTATTCATACTACGGAACAATTAAATTTTAATTTAAATCAAATTATAATTATTATTAACTACTGGAAACATACAGAGAAAAATAGACTCCAGCGCCGGGATTTGAACCACGGGCCTCTAAATTACCAGTCTAGCACTCTACCATCTAAGCTACACTGGAGAATGATTTCTTCTGACGTTATTGATACCTTGTCCCGAATTTAAGCTTTCATTTTTCCACAAATCTTAGAAGTCAACATTAATGACATACCGACTAGAACTAGACCGAGAAATAACGCTTATAATTATAAAGTACCCAATTAGTCCCTGTACCTAGTACTTTCAATTAGAAATTCATTTTTACGTTTTTGGTAGTATTCATACTACGGAACAATTAAATTTTAATTAGATTTTAATATAATAAAATGATCAAAAACTTGATAATTTTTAAACTTGAACTTTTTAAAAAGAGAAAATATGTGTTACCATTTTGCTTCCGAGCTTACCGAAAGTAACGGAAGCTATGTTTTCGTTCCGAAGATCGAAAATATTTCAAAAACTCCAAGACAGAAATCCGTTTTAGACCAAAGAGAATATATTTGGTTCCGTATCTGCCTGTCGGTCTGTTGCTCAATTTTTGCGAACCAACATATCTTCAAAACAACACATCCGGTTATAATGAAATTTGTATGGTAGGTCATAATTAGCTCATTTTTTATCTAATTTAAGTTTCAGTCTCCTGCGCTCATTTGTTTCTCTTACACAAGCGCACAAACATACATTTATTTACACTTATAGCTTCAAAAGTACAAATCTTATTTGTATAAAACATTAATAGATCATCGATAATTTGAACTGTCGGCGCTCTTTAATTTGGGCTAAATTGATACTTTAATTCACGTAAAAATTAAAATAAGGCAGATTTAAATATAGTCCAGTAACTTTATACATCACAGTATGCGTCAATCCGGTAGTTCTGATTTTTTGCAGACTTGTTTATGATGTTGGCCTAATGAATAATCCAAGTTTGTGACCTCGAGCGCCGAACGCAACTTTGTCAAAAACCGCGAAAAAAATCGTTATTTTTTCAAATTTTGGCGATTATAACCCTAAAGGACTAGTTTTTGAAAAAACGTTTTAAAGTAGACTAAATTTGTTACAATATGATATTGAAATTGTCTCTGTAGACCCAATAGTTTTCGAGATAAAGCCTTTCAAAGTTTATCATTTTTTTCGAACTTCGCAATTATTTGCAATATATTTTTGCAGAGATGCAGCGTCACAACATCTCTGCGTGTGATTTCTTGCGGCTGCACGAAGGGTTGTGGGAACACGTGCAGCTGCAGGAAGGCACGATTAAAATGCTCATCAGTCTGCAGGCACTGCAGCGGGCCCCCTTAGTAGATATCCCAGAAGGCCACGATCTGTCCGATGTTGAAATGGAGGATGACTTGTGGGCACAAGACGTCGACGGTTCATCACCACCCCAATAAGTCGATCCAGATAAGGGCGAACCTCAACTGGGACCTTCCAAGAGGGCTAAATTAATAATTTATTTTTTTTATTTTAAATGTTACTCGATTTCCTAACAAATAAACTTATTAACTTTTGTTGTACTTATCATTTTTACTTCATTATTCGTAGCTTAGCTTAAACATCATCGTTCACACTTCTCATTTTCTTTTTTAACATCCCATCACAAAAGTACAGGGCTTCGATAGTATAATCAGGGTCAAAATTAATTCAGCCCTCTTAGGAGGTCCCAGTTGAGGTTCGCCCTTATCTGGATCGACTTATTGGGGTGGTGATGAATCGTCGACGTCTTGTGCCCACAAGCCATCCTCCATTTCGACATCGGACAGATCGTCGCCTTCTGGGATATCTACTACTACAACATCAGGTATATTATCATAAGGGGCCCCGCTGCAGTGCCTGCAGACTGATGAGCATTTTAATCGTGCCTTCCTGCAGCTGCACGTGTTCCCACAACCCTTCGTACAGCCGCAAGAAATCATACGCAGAGGTGTTGTGAGGCTGTATCTCTGGAAAAATATATTGCAAATAATTGTGAAGTTCGAAAAAAATGATAAACTTTGAAAGGCTTTATCTCGAAAACTATGGGGTCTACAGAGACAATTCCAATATCATATTGTAGCAAATTTAGTCTACTTTAAAAACGTATGTAAAACGTTTTTTCAAAAACTAGTCCTTTAGGGTTGTAATTGCCAAAATTTGAAAAAATAACGATTTTTTCGATTTTTGACAAAGTTGCGTTCGGCGCTCGAGGTCACAAACTTGGATTATTCATTAGGCCAACATCAAGACAAACATAAACAAGACTACAAAAAATCAGAACTACCGGATTTGACGCATACTATCCCATACGTTAAGATGACAAAGTTACTGGATTAATAACAGGGGAACCAATTAAACAAATCAGACAATAATGGCTTGTAAAAGCATAAAATCAATAAAGTACGTAATTGGAGGCGAGTAACCTATGAGCCACAGCCATTCCAATTGCCAGCCTATATTCTATCCATGAGTATGTAAGGGATAAAAATACAACGCCTTTGAAATAAGCGTAAACATGTAAAAAATAAAGAGAATTAGAATCAAGATAAAATACAAACTATGTTTAAAAATACCATGCTGAAAGAATACACATGTTTCAGAGGGAAAACAAATGCTGTAAAAAAACAGAATAAGAAGTGTAAAATTTATTTGTTTTTTTAGGGTTGAAAAGTTAATCTTGGTTTAATCTGTGCTGTGTCGGAGTTAAGCAGCTTTAGTCGGTGTTAAGTAACTAATCACTATCCTTTAGCCTGAGGGAACTTTGCTTTAAAAATGCACAAAGTTTGAGAAACTTTTATTTCATTCTGACAAAATTTGGCCAAGCGTTAAATAGGCTTTAGTCTTTTCCAGGTCAAGGATCTGTTATTCGGTAGTAAAATAACGAAGCTGAGATGGCCCCTGAGCAAGTTTAATTATACTCGTTTATTTTTACTCGTTATTAGTGAGGAAGCTAATATTAATATCGGAAAATGCTTGGAAGATTTTTTCATCCTACCAAAATTTTCGTCACCAACAAAATAGACAGCCAATTGGTGTGTCACATAGCTTCCTCTCATGCTATAACGTACTTTATTGATTTTATGCTTTTACTAGCTATTATTGTCTAATTTGTTTAATTGTTTCCCCCGGTTTTTTAAATTTGTCAAAGTTGTTTAGATTTTTTAAATCTATTTATTAAAAGTTAAAGAGCGCAGACGGTTGAAATTAACCAGGGGCTATCTTCGGGCTACGTCTGACAAACAGTCTAAAATTCAAAATAAACAGACGAGTACTTTTGACGACATGGGCACAGAAAGTTGAAACTTATATGGGACTAACTGTGGGCTAATTGTGACCTACTATCCAAATTTAGCGACAGATTAACCGACCGACTGACAGACACGAAACCAAAAATGTTCCCTCATGTCTAAAATGGATTTCTGTCTTGGAATTTTTTGAATCGGAGACCTAATATATTTTTGTTATTTAGAACGAAAACATAGCTTCCGTTACCTTGGGTAAGCCCGGGAGCGAAATTAATTGAAATACATTTATTCTTAAACAATCTGCTAAAGGGGTTTGCAGAGAATCTTCGATAATGGTGCGTTTTTAACATGAAATTTTATAGAGCCTCTAACACATGACGACAAGTCAGTTACCCAATAAGTTTGTAGTGCCACTGGGCTATGAAGATTTGGCACCATAGTGTTTCAACACCACAGAAGAAGGTAAAACTGAAGAATATGAGGTGGTTTATAGAAAAGATGGCAGGGCCTCAGTCAAACGTGTTCTTTGACAAAGGGATATTAACTCTCCTATCAACAAATCATACATATATAATTTTGTCAAATGTTAAATCAGAAAAATGTACTGTTTGACAAAGGACTCTAAAATAATAATCTCTCAAGGGTACACATTAAGCAAATTTATGCTGCCAAGCGATCCTCGGCCGTATCATCTCTTTCAGTTCAGCCAAAATATAATACACAAGTAAGCTTAGTTGCCAATGGGATCGAATGGGATCGAAGAAAACAACTAAGCGGATAAGACAGAAAAACAGAAGTCAGTGTTAGATGTTGAGACAGAGTTTTAAATCTGAATTTTGAGTGATTTTTTTTTTTAAATTATTCACTGGGTCAATCTCTTTCAAATTTCTTCTTTTAAGTTCACGGCTGGCTTTCTACAATAAATTGCTACTTTAGAAAGCGTATCAATTAATTCTTCGTGAAAGCTGAAAGCTTATTCACTATTTTTTAACTAAGTCCATCATCCTTAACTACTTTTAAGTACTAACATGAACGTAATAAAACAATAGATTCTAGTATGAAAACATAAAAGTTATAATTCAGAATTAACCTAAGGAACTTTTGAGGTTTAAAGCACTCAGATAAACTAAGTTATAAATGAAGTAATAGGGTAGTTAGAGAAGCCACAAAAACCCAGAAAAAGATGGAAACATTTATTACATTAATTACATACGCACACATATCCTTTAAAACATATCCTTTCTTGAAGTGAAACCCCTTAATTACCTTCTCCGATTTGATCAAAGGATGTTAAATCCTGCATCTACGCTTCTATATTAACTTCGGACACAAATCTCTTAGATTAATTACAAAATTCCAGGTTAACTGCAGCACCTAGGGTTAAAAGATGGAAGCATTACGCCCTACACTTTAATTAAAATAAGAATAATGCAGTTCATCTCTCTAGTTGTAAGTTGATTAAGTCAAGAATTAAATTTTCTATCTGCATATAGTTAGGGTAGTGATTCAAATTACATTAGTAATAAGTAATTTTCGATGTAAACTTTCTCGCTAAGTATGACTTCATAAGTATATAAGTTCTGTTAAGTAAGGTTTGAATCATGTCTCATCAAAGGCAAGTTTCTAAAAAAAATGTGAATAATCAGTCTAATTCAATTTACTGGCGCTGACTAACTACTTAGGTCGGAAGTTGTGAATTAAAAATATTAGATATCGTGTTTTATTACTAATAAAATTGTGTCAATTTTGACTCAAATTAGTTCCTTATCTGTATGTCGGTCTGTCGCTCAATTTTTGCGCACCAACTCATCAAAAATGATTTAATGAAAATTGTAGTATAGGTCATAATTAGCTTGTTGCTGGTCCCATATAAGTTTCAACCTTCTTCGCTCATTTTTTTTCTCGCACACATATACATTTATGTACACCTACAGCTTTAAAAGTACAGTCGGACCTCCTTATAAAAAACTTCTGTACAGCTAAAATCTCTATGTAACGAATTTTTTTTATGTCCCATGGAATCTCTATACTAAGTGATTCTATAGTAAAAGAAATTCTATATAACGAAATTTCTATACAACAATTTTTGTTTCTGGAACCATCGAGTTCGTTGTATGGAGGTCCTACTACTTAGCTGATTTGTACTAAACTTCTAACCCGCCTGATAGATAATAGTCTGCACTCTTTACCTTTACTAAATTGATACATTAATTTATATACAAAATTGAACAAATTAGACAATTATTGGCTTCATCATTAATACGAATCAATACGATGCGAGAAAGTTATGTGCCACACCATTTGGCAGTCTATATTTGTCATTATCTTAGATTATTGTCATAATCTCACCCACAATCAATAACTTTTTTCAAGATTTAATTTTTTTTTAATGAAAATATATAACGGGCGAGTCAAAAGTAGGCTTACACTTATCAAATTTATTATATGCTTCTGAAATGTACTGCTTTAATTTATCAGGATGGATATTTCTCTAATACAGGTTGATTTCTTTAAATCGGGCGAGGGGCGTGGCCCCTCAAAGATAGAAATCAAATAAATTAAAAAATGAACAAATAGTGAAAAAGCTGAATGCCTACTTTTGGCTCAAAATGTATATGAACACACTGAAATTATATGGTAAAATTTCGCCTACGTAAAAATATTTAAGATACAAATGAGTTTCGTAAACAATATACTTAAACTATTTACTTTTAGTTAAATCTTCAAATTTAAATTTAATTAGGCATAATGCTGATTTGATATCTTTAATTACAGACTGTGCCAAATGAGTTTTAATGCGACGTCAGAGCGGAATAGTTGAAAAATAGGGTGAAGAACCGAAGAACCAATGATAGATCAGGATTTTAAAATTCTTTGCTGTCATTGGCCCTCTACCCCATGTTTTTTAATTTCCCTAGCTGTCAACGTGCTTAAACTAATTTGGCACAGACTACAGACTGTAGTATAAAGTTTACAACACTAATTTAAACACCTTCGATTGGAGACGGTAACTAGTGAACTTTGTATTGTATTGGTGTGATAAGGAGATAGGTTGACAACATTTTCAATTGACAAATTTATATTGATCTTCCTAAAGTTAAAGTTTTCTCCTAATTACACTGATTAAACTCCCAATCGTAAAATTTAAGTAATTAGTTAAAAACCACCTTTATAAAAATAAGTTACATTTAGTTGAGAAATTACCTTCTTCAGGCAGCTTTCACACCGAAGTAGCAAGTCGCAGGTTGCATTCGTCCTAGTTGTACGATGTAAGCAAATTATACACCGAACTAACCGAACATAAGTATATAATGTATATTATAATAATTTTGTAAAATAATACTTTGATGTATGAAATATTTGGTGAAAATAAACATATTATTATTATTATTATTCCTATCTCAGGAAGATGCAAGTGCATCTTCAGTGTGTAGGCTCTCGTTTAATTACGACTGCTTAGATAGTGTTTAAGTTGCTTGTATCCTACTACTAGCACGCATGAAACCTGCAACTTGCTACTTCGATGTGAAAGCCGCCTTAAGAATAAATAAGGTAATTTCTTAACTAAATATAAATAGATAAACTTTTCTTTAATTTCTTATTTCTAAAGCTGTCATCTCGAGGTTCGAGGTGGTAGCAAAGTTTAGCAATATACATTTTGTGGTTATCGGGTGTGCAATAGAATCTCACAGTAACGTACTTAAAGCGGACTTTTTCTTATAGCAGTCAAAAATTTATAATACATAGATGGTTTAAATTTTAAATCACAGGCGGCAACTTTATTTTGATAAAGGAATACAAAAGCTTGTGCCACGCTTTGACAAGTGCGTCCAAACTGGTGGAACTTATGTAGATAAATACCTTTCAAGAATAGAGATTATTTGGATTTTTTATGCGAAGTTCCTTATGGCACGCTCTACAGCCCGGGAGTGAATCCGAAAAAAACGACCAAAATCACCGTCACAAAATAACCGTCACGCAACAAAGCGTCACGAAATCTACCGATCACGATAACTTGAGTAAAAGATGATTGAGTTAGTTAAAATTTGGTACACATGTTCATTTCATTGATGAGTAGGCTGAGTTCGTAAGACACGTTATCCGCCCAAGCGTTCACGCGCAACGCTCGCGTAAACGTTTTTTTTTTTTTTAATTTTTATTAGAATATTGCAACTACATAATTTAATGTTATAAGCAATAAAGATGTTTGTTTTTACAATGACATGATGTTGACTTGAGGTGAGGAACTGTCCATTAGCAGTACTCACTGATACTATAGCATGAATTATTATTACATATATTATTACATATATTTAGAAGTTAGACATCGCTCAATAAATCACGTGGCCACTGCCTCTTTAGACGTCGAGGAGGATTTCCGGGAATGAATGGTGATGACAGGTTGTGGATTAATGGGTTAGGGTGTTGGGATATGGAGTCATGGAAGGATTTGTATCGGGATATGGCTAGGTCATTGACGAAGGGTACTTTGAGGTCGTTGTGAAGGGTAAAGTTAGAAACGTAGAAAGGAGCGTGGACTATTCTTCTTAGGATTTTGGACTGTAGGGACTGGATTCGGTATGAGTTGGAACGCTTTGTGCAACCCCAGAGTTCAATACCGTATGACCATATGGGCTTAATTATGGTGTTATAAATGAGTAATTTGTTATGTGTGCTGAGTTTAGATGTATGGTGTAAAAGTCTGTNAACCGAACATAAGTATATAATGTATATTATAATAATTTTGTAAAATAATACTTTGATGTATGAAATATTTGGTGAAAATAAACATATTATTATTATTATTATTATTACTATCTCAGGAAGATGCAAGTGCATCTTCAGTGTGTAGGCTCTCGTTTGATTACGACTGCTTAGATAGTGTTTAAGTTGCTTGTATCCTACTACTAGCACGCATGAAACCTGCAACTTGCTACTTCGATGTGAAAGCCGCCTTAAGAATAAATAAGGTAATTTCTTAACTAAATATAAATAGATAAACTTTTCTTTAATTTCTTATTTCTAAAGCTGTCATCTCGAGGTTCGAGGTGGTAGCAAAGTTTAGCAATATACATTTTGTGGTTATCGGGTGTGCAATAGAATCTCACAGTAACGTACTTAAAGCGGACTTTTTCTTATAGCAGTCAAAAATTTATAATACATAGATGGTTTAAATTTTAAATCACAGGCGGCAACTTTATTTTGATAAAGGAATACAAAAGCTTGTGCCACGCTTTGACAAGTGCGTCCAAACTGGTGGAACTTATGTAGATAAATACCTTTCAAGAATAGAGATTATTTGGATTTTTTATGCGAAGTTCCTTATGGCACGCTCTACAGCCCGGGAGTGAATCCGAAAAAAACGACCAAAATCACCGTCACAAAATAACCGTCACGCAACAAAGCGTCACGAAATCTACCGATCACGATAACTTGAGTAAAAGATGACCGAGTTAGTTAAAATTTGGTACACATGTTCATTTTACTAATGCCCAGGCTGAGTTCGTTGGAAAACGTTATCCGCCCAAGCGTTTACGTGCAACGCTCGCCTAAACGTAAGCTTCAAATTTAAAATTGGAATTTTAGGACGGGAAAAAATTCTAACTTCATGTAATGAGACATGCAACTTTTTTAATTTTTTTTTTTTTTTTTTTTTAGTAAAATGAACAACGACACTGCTATGAAGTGATAAAGATCGCTAAATTTATTTTACGACCTAAATTATGTATGTCACACCACACCCCTGAAGATGCTTCCAGTAGTGGAAGCAAAACGTCGGACTTCATCCCCTTCGTAACGCGAATTTCACGGAAAACCAAGCTCTTTATAACGAGTCTACCCGCGAAAGCCTACGCACCAGGTTATTCACTATTTTGTTCATATATTACCTTTGTTGATTTTAAGCCTTAAAGATCCCGTCAGCTCTTCAAGCTTACTCCAATATTACTTCATTTCATTTAAAATACTCAAGTTATAAACTCTTCAAAAAGTTTACATAAGAAAAATATAAAAAATCACAGAGAAGTACTTGAGTCCAAGTACTCTTCAGTGTGTAGGCTCTCGTTTAATTACGACTGCTTAGATAGTGTTTAAGTTGCTTGTATCCTACTACTAGCACGCATGAAACCTGCAACTTGCTACTTCGATGTGAAAGCCGCCTTAAGAATAAATAAGGTAATTTCTTAACTAAATATAAATAGATAAACTTTTCTTTAATTTCTTATTTCTAAAGCTGTCATCTCGAGGTTCGAGGTGGTAGCAAAGTTTAGCAATATACATTTTGTGGTTATCGGGTGTGCAATAGAATCTCACAGTAACGTACTTAAAGCGGACTTTTTCTTATAGCAGTCAAAAATTTATAATACATAGATGGTTTAAATTTTAAATCACAGGCGGCAACTTTATTTTGATAAAGGAATACAAAAGCTTGTGCCACGCTTTGACAAGTGCGTCCAAACTGGTGGAACTTATGTAGATAAATACCTTTCAAGAATAGAGATTATTTGGATTTTTTATGCGAAGTTCCTTATGGCACGCTCTACAGCCCGGGAGTGAATCCGAAAAAAACGACCAAAATCACCGTCACAAAATAACCGTCACGCAACAAAGCGTCACGAAATCTACCGATCACGATAACTTGAGTAAAAGATGATTGAGTTAGTTAAAATTTGGTACACATGTTCATTTCATTGATGAGTAGGCTGAGTTCGTAAGACACGTTATCCGCCCAAGCGTTCACGCGCAACGCTCGCGTAAACGTTTTTTTTTTTTTTAATTTTTATTAGAATATTGCAACTACATAATTTAATGTTATAAGCAATAAAGATGTTTGTTTTTACAATGACATGATGTTGACTTGAGGTGAGGAACTGTCCATTAGCAGTACTCACTGATACTATAGCATGAATTATTATTACATATATTATTACATATATTTAGAAGTTAGACTTCGCTCAATAAATCACGTGGCCACTGCCTCTTTAGACGTCGAGGAGGATTTCCGGGAATGAATGGTGATGACAGATTGTGGATTAATGGGTTAGGGTGTTGGGATATGGAGTCATGGAAGGANAAAAAAATGTAAATTTTTGAGTTTACCACATTTTTTTGAATTGCGCATGCGCAAATCTAATTATGGACTTCTGTATATTTTTTCTCTGGTTGGGTCAAAAAGTTGCACCAGGGTTCCAAATTTCAGCACTTTCGCTTGAACGGTTCGGGCCCTATGAACCAAAGAGCGACGGACGGACGGACACATCACCCTCGGCATAAGGGTTTTGAGAAGTATCTACAAAACCCTAAAAATGGTTTGCTCTTTAATTTAGCTTAGGATAAACCCTAAACAAAAAACCACATTATACGAGTATAAACAAATAAAATAAACCCTTAAATAAATAAAATATTATTTTACTTGATGAATAAGTAATTAAAATAAAGTTATACGTTTCATTTCTTTAATAATTTTTTTTAGAGGCTGAAGGTGAAGTTTAAAAAAAACTGTACATTTCTACAACTCTCCTTAAGGATTCTATCAAGTTAAAAATTGTTAATGACTTTTTTTTCCATCAGGTCGTTCTTCTGTTTTATAAAATGATGGTTTTTGAAAAAAAAAAAAAAAAAAAAAAAAAAATCATTAGAATGAGAGACAAGTGAATAAAAGTGAGGGGAAAAGTGTGAAAACTCGAAGTACCATTAGAAACCCTTTTAAGGGGAAAGGCTTCAGGGGAGTTGGAAGGAAAAAGAAGAGGAAACGGTTACAGGGTACCATAGTCGAGGGATTTCTGTCCCTTTTCGACCTATAAGATTTTTTTTTTATTCCGCCATTTTATTTATCTTCAGGAGAGAAAAAAAAGTCGAAGGTCTCTTTGCGATGAAGGGATGCAGCAATCAGAATCCATTTAGAACCATTAGGAAGATGCCCTCTTGGATAATTCTTTCTCTTTTACTTTCTCCATCACTTTAGACTTCTTCTTCGAACTTTAACGTAACACCGGGGGATGAAAAGTGGAGTGATCTTTTTTCAAGTAACAGAAAAGAAGTTAAAAGTAGGGATTGAAGAAGATATAATTTTTTTTTGAAAGAATAAATAAGGTTACCTTTTTTTGTTAAGGGAAGAAAAAATTTTCAAAGAAGAAAAGAAATCTGTTGCGCTTCCAATTTTTTATTCTTTAAGCTTTTGGAAGGAAGGTAATTTTGGGACATGTTATTTCATTTTCTTTTCTTCGTTCTTCGCTCTTTGTTAACTACTCTTCAATGATGCGTGTTAGAAGCTTTGTGAAGATAGTTCATGAATAAGAAAATGATTACTGTCGGTATAAATGGGCTCAGAAACTACCTGTATAAATTGACCACTTGGATGACATTACTACTCTCGATATCTTTTGAAAAGAACTTATATTTTATGATTTTAACGGATTTATTTGATTTTAAATTTCCATTACTACTTCGACTTTATATTCGATAATAAAGTCTATAAGTCTGCCAGTTTGTTGTACATAATATCTTCCTCGCATCTTATCACCTATTTTATTGATGTTATGCTTTTACAACCCTATATTGTCTAATTTTTTTTTTTCTTGTTGTCCCTATTCTGTAATAACTAGGCATCGAGTGGCTCTATCATTGCAGCGAGCGTATAGTAATAAATATGTGTATGTTTTAACGATCTTTATTAATTCATATCGGTGTCGCTGTTGGTTTTACTAAAAAATGTTACTTGAAATAAATGTTCGTCTCATCAAAAATTATTTAGAAAAAAAAAAAAAAAAAACATTAGGAACATAGTTACCATGCTGCTAATGTGAGACCAAATGAGATTGGTTAATCAATACAAAGATTGTTCATTTAAATCCAAGGTACCTGTCTAGTAAGAAAACCAGCAAGAAAAAACTATACAACATGTTCGAGATTTTTTTGCTTCAAGCAGAATATTATTATAGATAACAATACACATCTGAAATATCGAAAAGAATTGACATTGCCTAAACAGCCTTATAAAAAATACTTAAGCTTTTTAAATCAAATTTTGACTTGAACATTATAGGGTGTGTTCGGAAAGACTAATCAGTTCGATCGAGAAGTAACCAGCGCGTTCGGAAAGACCGACCTACGTGAACAGTCTGTTGTATTCGACTGGCACACAGTTGGAGTAAGTGTGTTGGAGGCTTTAGTTGATATTGTTTCCGGACTATTATTGATTACTAAATGATCCAACTTTAATCCGGGTTTGGTCGGAGCAGTCCCGACTGCCAAGGTCGAATGCAACCGACTGTTTTCGAACGTGGTCGGTTGTAGGTTGGCATTTCCGAACGCTTCGGATACTTCTCGATTGACAATGTTAGTGTTCTCAGACGCACCCATATTAAAATCATAGATCAATGTAGTTAGCCATTTCTTATTAATGGAATTGAGACGTGGAAATTCACTAAATATCCGGAATTTATGTGTCACAGGCATCATCGTAAAACACGCTTATTTATTTCAGTCCGGGAGTTTCATACTAATTTATCGTTGTTAAACATTAAAAAGCAATTTACATCTCTGCGAGATATACACGGTTGAAATCAGTATTAATTGGGCTATTAAATTCAGCTTAAATACACCGCTAACTATTAAATTTATAGTGTAAATCTGGCAAATGTATATCTTTCAATTTAAGTTCATTTTCTGAAGACTTAAATTGCTTATTATATACTATCACTAAAATTCTTTATAATATTGCCTCTGATTTGAACCGTCAAGTGCATCAGTGCACATTGCTTTGCCTACTAGCTAGCTTAGGCCTCGGAAACATTACGAACGGTCGGCGGCAGAGTAGTGCCGCTTACGTTTACGTTTAAATTGAGTACAGCAATAGAGGACGGCCGGCTATGATACGCACGAGCGTCTGAGCGAAAAATGTTCTCGCTTGCCCCTTACCGCTCACTGCTGTCGTTAGACAATCTTTTTTTTTTAACTCCGATGAGTAGTTTTTTAAGAAATGTTGTTTCGCAATCCTGTCGACTGGCACAAGAGACAGAATGAAATGTTCCCTCAATTTTGAAACGGATTTCTGTCTTGAATTTTTTTTTAAATCTGAGGCATAAAGAAAATAATTGTTCTTTAAAATCATCACAATGCTTCCGTAATATTTGGTAGTCTCTGAAGTATATTAAAGATAATTGATAAGAATTTAATTGTCAAGAGGAAGTAAAAATATATGAATGTTAGAGTTAGCTCTATGAATTAATTAAAAAGATGTTATCTCACGACAAAGGATAATCGAGTAAAACCTGACTTGTGAAGGTTTAACTTAATTTCAGCTATTTGTCAGTTTTTCACTTTACTTGTTCAAGTCTGAGAAGGAAACTGGATGTGTAATTATAGGTTAGTGTCGTCTTAACTTATTTTATAGGGTTATGAATTTATGCATTCAAAAAAAAAAAATCAAAAACCATTACAATTAGAGGTAATCAGTTTATGATTATTTTCCTTTCGTCGATAAATTTGTATGCATAGTGCTCTTAAAATCGATTTCTTGTGATTTTCCTTTTGTCATGTGAATAAAAATGGAAAAGATAGTGGGTGTACGAATTGAACTGTCGAAGAAACCAATTTGGGGAGTTCCATTACTTGATGGAACTTAATCGCGATGAAGAGAAGTTCAAATAATACTTTAGAATGGCATCAAGTGACAGAATTTTATTCCATCTTCTTCAAAGAGGTAATGAAAAAACAGATTAAACTACAAAGCGATTATATCACCTGAAGAACGCCTAGCTGTATGTTTGAGGTAAACTTCGAATCGTCATCGATGTTGGATGTCACCGAGAAATCTGTTGCCAAATAGAATTGCCAAAATGTAGCTAAGATTAGAGCGGCGACGTAGCGTCACGCTCAGAGTGACCACCTCCATTCATTATAAAGAACGGAAATTTTCAGATATAGCTAGCGTAGCTAGCACATGTTGCGTTGTTTTTTTTTGTGTGGCAGGGCCTTAAATATGTAAAGTCACCGATACCTCTGCCCTGCAAGTTACTAAATTTGGAAAATAAAACATAATTTACAAAAAATTAAACTCATTTTTATCAGGTAGATTTAATCGATTTTTTTTGTGCACACAAGATGGCGTTAAATTTCCCAGCTCTTTAAAAAATCTTAATCAGATGTTTTATAAACAGAATCCTTTCGTTTATCCTGTATTTTATCAATGTTTGTTTAGCTTTGTTTTCAGGTAATAGTAACTCTAAGGAGACGAAGGGATTCTCCTCGACATATAACATGTCCTTAAGAGCTCTATAATTAGAAGGAAAACTTTGATTCTGACGTTGAACAAAAGACGCTTGGTTACTTACATGTTAGTTCTTAGTGTTGTCACTGATTCCACGTGCTCCAGAGTCAAAGGAATCAGGCTTGTATTGTCTACTTGAGAGACACGGAACATTGCCTTGTTTTCCCATTCAGTCCTTGCAAGCAACAACACATTCAAACCCGTATGTCATTCAACTTCATGATTAAGTTTTCCCTTCAAACTTTTTCCCTTGTCTTTACTTCGAACCCATAAATGCCTTAACTTTATTTTATCACTTTGTTAACAGAACCCTCACAATCAGCGAAAAAAAAGCCTACTATTTCAAACGGAATAATTCTAGAAAAGATTCTAACCCTAAATTAATGGAGCGAGATAATGTTAAACAAAGATAAGACGTTTTAAATAGCTGTGATTTTCATCTTGGTTTACATTCTTTTCCCTAACTGAATTACACTCCACTGACTACATAATCAGGTTACCTCTTATGTATATAAAGTGCATGTAAAATAGTTAACTTCCTTTCTAACTTAAGCATTTAAAAATTAAATAAGAAAGACTTTTCAACACATTATGTATATAAAGTGCATGTAAAATAGTTAACTTCCTTTCTAACTTAAGCATTTAAAAATTAAATAAGAAAGACTTTTCAACACATTATGAAAGGTGTAAATAATAATTATTAAGTCCGACGATTTGCTTCCGTTTCGGTCGTTCTCCGTTCTTTTAAGGTCTATGAAACCAGTATAAATACGCCGTTCTTCTCTCCAGTCGTCAGTACATCGTGCGTTTGCTTTGAGTCAACACCACGATGCACCACACCCCTGAAGATGCTTCCAGCAGTGGAAGCGAAACGCCGGACTTCATCCCCTTCATGACGCGGATTTCACCGGAAAATCAAGCTGTTTATTACGGGTATACCGACGAAAGCCAAGTTACTTACGCAAGTTAATAATTATTATGGTGAGAGCTAAATTTGTCTGAATTTAACACAGTTGACCCTAATTCTGCAAAGATGATGTTTTGAAATGAACAGATGAGCTAAATGTTAAGGTTATCTGTTTATTAGACTGTCGTTCTTCGTTCTTTCTGTGGACCGAATCCTAAATTAATCGGATCTCATATCGTGAATGGAGTAGAGAGAGAATAATATATCCAGTGATTGGAAGAAAGACAGCAGCAAATTTAGGGGTTTCCCAAATCACTAAGCAGGTCGACCGTGCAGTAACCTAGTGTATGGAAAGACCCTAAACTGCCCTAAACAACCGACCTTTGTTTTTGTAAACCTTCGGTTGTTTTAGCGGTAGACCGGAACGGTTGTGATTTGATCGATCGAGCCAAGACCAAGTTTAGTTCAGTTGGTTAACCATAAAATTACCTTCGTGGAGCTTAATTTAAAATTTGAAAATATTACTGCACTCCTTTATCCTACAATTTGTACATTTTTATTTGCTAGTACTTAGAAACTTAAAACGATGGAAATAATAAAGTTGGTAAACGTGAACACTCGTGCTAGCTTCACACTCACACCAAACCAGTTTATATTTTTTACCTGGTAGACCGCAACCTTCCATCGGACCCCTAGTCCGATAATTTCTTTAGTTGATAGTTATTAATTATAGTATTATAGTCAATAATTATTTGAAGCCACCATGACACTAACCACAAAAAACAGCCGGTCAACAGGTGACTTAGTTAATGATTCCAAATGTATAAAAGAACCTAATGGTGTTCATAAACATTTTTATCAAAATGCATATATTAACAATCCATTCCTAGACCTAAAAATTGCCTGACCTAAAAACAAAGATTTGAAAAGCAAGAGTGCGGCTATCGCAGCACTAGATGTCATTCGGAGCTCCTCCTGCTTTAGCACTACCACCCAATTGCGAGTCTTTAACACACATGAGAAATCTGTATTGCAGTATGAATGTGAGACATGGCTTGCATCAGTTGAAGGCACGGAAAGACATAGGTCTTTATAAACAGGTGCCTACACAGAATATAAAAAATATGGTGGACGGCCTGATGAATTATGAACTTAGAACTTATTCAACCACCTGTAACTAAAATCCTGTGGAAATAGAGTTACGGGAGAGAAAGTGGAGATGGCTTAAACATAAGCTACGCAATAAAGCTGATGATTTACGTAAGTACATATAAATACATATACAATATCGGTAAATTGATTTTATGTAAGTTAAAAGGATGATGCAGTTTCTATCTTTTACGCTTGACTTGGACCGGACCTTTCATGACTTCCACCTCTTTCTACTCCCGCCAAATTGCTTTTATTTTCTAACACCTTGACATTTTGACTTTTTCTGACTACCTACATTATATGTGCTTAACTTATCAAAAATTGCATGGTTTTATTTTGATTGTAAGTTTATTTATTTTTATTCTTTACCTCTATTAATAAGTAATTTTAGAATATTATTTACTTAATTCTGGTGCAAATACAAATAATACTAGCCTATAAAAACAGGTTCTTATAATAACTTTTATATTTATACATTTTGGTTGTGTAAGGGCTCATTCACACTGGGATTCCGGAATGCGATTCACGAATGCGATACGTGTATGAGATTCAAAAAAGTATCAAGATTCAGTATCTCGGCGGCTTCTTCCCCCTAATTTTCCTAGAATGCTCCCNTTTTTTTTTTTTTTTTTTTTCTAAATGTGAAGTAAGATGTGTATAAATCTTTTTTAAAATTAAAATCCACTCACATGTATAGTGATGTTTTTAAAATACTTTTGTAATATTTATTATACCGACTCATGTGACATGGAATGATCATAAGCCTGAAGAAGCCCCAATGTGTGAGGGCGAAATATAGCAAAATATATAAAAAAGGAAAAGTTTAGTTTTATGTTTATGATATAAAAAAACCTTTCCTAAAAAAAAACCTTATACAAGGCCAACAAAAAAATTTTCTATAAGAGAAAATTGTTGATAAAAGTTACATTAATATAGTTTTAAAATTCTAATTTACTTTTGATAAATAATTAATCTTGATACATTTATTTATTTTTTTTTTTTTTTTAAACACAGATTTTACATTTATTGTATTAATTATAATTTTAGTAATGTTATAAATCAAAGAAAGGTTACAACAACCCTACTACGACCAAAATGAGTTTATAACGACATAACCTTACAACTATCAAAATAAGGTTATAACAATCATACAGCAACCAAAATGAGGTTATAAAATATCCTTACTAAAACCAAAATTAGTTTATAACATAAACTTACTAATAAACACCCAAATTAATGTTTTTTAACAAAATCTAACTTTTTCAAATAACTTTTTTGAACCAAGCTAAAAGCCAACTTTTTTGCCAAATAAAGCTAAAAGCCAATAAACCTTTACTTGATCAAATACCTTAGGCGAACAATGCAGGTAATTTCATATTGGAGCAATTTTGATCTTTAGTTATATGTTTATAATAAAACCATTATTTTATTGACGAAATATAAAAAAAAATGAAAATGTCTAGTTTAATTTTTTAGAAGGATTCTAAGAATAGATAGTGGTGAAGGAATAGACGTTGAAAAGGAAATGAAGGAAAATGATATCGGTAAATTGATTTTATGTAAGTTAAAAGGATGATGCAGTTTCTATCTTTTACGCTTGACTTGGACCGGACCTTTCATGACTTCCGCACGGAAAGACATAGGTCTTTATAAACAGGTGCCTACACAGAATATAAAAAATATGGTGGACGGCCTGATGAATTATGAACTTAGAACTTATTCAACCACCTGTAACTAAAATCCTGTGGAAATAGAGTTACGGGAGAGAAAGTGGAGATGGCTTAAACATAAGCTACGCAATAAAGCTGATGATTTACGTAAGTACATATAAATACATATACAATATCGGTAAATTGATTTTATGTAAGTTAAAAGGATGATGCAGTTTCTATCTTTTACGCTTGACTTGGACCGGACCTTTCATGACTTCCACCTCTTTCTACTCCCGCCAAATTGCTTTTATTTTCTAACACCTTGACATTTTGACTTTTTCTGACTACCTACATTATATGTGCTTAACTTATCAAAAATTGCATGGTTTTATTTTGATTGTAAGTTTATTTATTTTTATTCTTTACCTCTATTAATAAGTAATTTTAGAATATTATTTACTTAATTCTGGTGCAAATACAAATAATACTAGCCTATAAAAACAGGTTCTTATAATAACTTTTATATTTATACATTTTGGTTGTGTAAGGGCTCATTCACACTGGGATTCCGGAATGCGATTCACGAATGCGATACGTGTATGAGATTCAAAAAAGTATCAAGATTCAGTATCTCGGCGGCTTCTTCCCCCTAATTTTCCTAGAATGCTCCCACTTGTTCCGACCTTTGNAATATAGTAATAACTGATTAAATAATTAATTATTTAATAATTAAATACATATAATATGTAAGTATAATTATAATATTTGTATTTACTTCATATAAAGCATTTTAATTATAAATATATAATTATATGCTTATATTATATTTTAATATAAGAAAATAAGTGATCAGCAATAGTGACCTGAATAAAAGAAAAAAAAGAGTTTATTTTTTGAAAAAAAGGCTTGTTAACAAAGCTCCTGGAAGTAATATTATTGGAATTGTTTTAATTCATATTAAAGCATGTTCATCTGTATTTCTTAGCTTTCCTAGTCAAATACCACACTGCTAAAACTTCTATCTCGTCCATTTTTAAATTGAAATAAAACAGAAGTTGAACTAACTAGAAGTCTCTACCAGAAGTCTCCCCTCCCTCTTAACTTCTGAACGGTTTGAGATAAATTAATGAAACATAGGATACATTCCATGTAAAGGAAAGTTTGTTTTCATGCATTTATTCAGTAGGGGCAACACCCCATTTTGCCCTCATGCCAACCAACTTTAACATTTCAAATTGAAGTGTGTATTTTAGATTGCAGATTTGGATTCAACGGTGAAAATGATCTCCATTATTTTGCCCCCTGTATGGGGTAAAAGTAAAAAAATACTAGATTTCAGCGCCTGGGGGCAAAATAGGTTGTTGCCTCTAGTATGCGAGTGATGAATACACACTTCCCTTTACATAGTATAGATATCCCGTTTCATTAATTTATTTTAAACCGTTTAGACTTTATAACGATATAAGTGTTATTTTTTACAATTTTTGGAAGGGATATTTTGCAATGTTAGCTCCCCTAGAGAGCTCCCTTTTACTGTAGAATCCAAATATACTATAAAAAAAATATACACTCCAATTTGAAATTTTGTAGTTGGGTAAACTGAGGGCAAAGTGGGTGTTTGCCACTAGTGCACGATTGCATGAAAACAAACTTTTCTTTACATGGCACGGATCCCCCAAGTTGCATTAATTTATCTCAAACCGTTCATAAGTTAAGAGGAGGAGGAGACTTTTGGACCACCCTGTATATATATTTAATTTATTATTTCATAAATTTTAATTAATTAGTTACGATGTTTTTGTATTGGTACAGTTTATATGCCCAATTTCAGCTCGATTGGATGACTGGAAGAGGGTTATGTATCCCATCAAAAAATTTGACGAAAGCCATATGCCACAGCTAAAGTAAAGTTAATATAAACACGTGCTTATCGAATTGTTAGACACAGTGTAAATAAAATAACTATTCTAATAACAGTTATATGTGGTCTTAGAATAATAAAAACGAAAGCTCCTCTTCAAAATGATTTTTTTTTCCATTTCTGAATCCAGATTTCGACCTCTCGGCTATCATCATTGCCGGTAAAGGTGAACGAAAAATCCCGACGGGAGGTCACACAAGAGAACCAGACCTTAAGTTCTTCATGTAAGTGGATTAAAAATGTATAACAAAAGTTTTATCTCACAAACAAATGAAGTTAAAAAAAGTGTGTAATAAAGAAATATTTTATTTGTTGAATTGAATTTATTTTTAAGTGTTCCTTTCTATTTAAGTTGGTCTTTTGAGCCAAATTATTTCTCCATACATCGTTGTTTACATATATTTACTTTTTGTTTTTATAATTTATACAATGCATGTAAATTTTAATGTGTATATTGTATATATAAGGTAAATTATATTTTAATAGTTTGAGTGATACATCAAAATAACAGACAAATAATACAAGTAAAATAACAGAAAATAGTTTAATCCAGCGCATTACTTGCTAATTTATTTTTTATAAAAATAAAATAATTGGGACAACATATAACACAGTTGTTTATAATGAAGACCTTTTTCCGTGTCTTTCATTGATTTAATGTTACCATAATTCCTGTGACATCTTAAATAATAGAGATAAGCTACAAGATATAAGTAGAAAGTACTTAATAATTTGGAAAGTATTACATAATTTGGCTTTTTACAAATTAGAAAAATGTTATATTAAAAAATGTTCAAGTATTTATGCATATCCTTGAGTCAAATGCAAATTCTAAAAATAGGAAATTGATCTTTTTTTCAGGCTTCTGATAGAAGATATTCTATATTGTATATGATAAATATATCTAGGATCCATTATTGTAAGAGTTATCAAAGTTCAGTATCACTATTCACTTGATAGTCTTCAAGACACAAAGGAAGTATACATCTGCACAAAGGAGTAACTATTCGAGGAACTATTGATCTTATAAGGATATTTCTAAAGGATACCATAACACAGCTTTCACTTTAAATAAGCTTACTCATACTTTTGAATATGATCTATTACTCAAAATATCAATGTCATTCACCTTATATTTTGTTATATGTATCCATAGATCCATAGTCCTAAATGGAGGTCAACGTATAGAGAATTGAGCTTATAAATTAAATTTAACACAATATTAATTTTATGTATGCGTTTATGTCATTGGTTGACTGAGGCAAGGCCTAGTTTATGACCTTTCCAATTTATTATGAAATTAATAAATTACTAAACATCAATTGTACTCGAACTAACTAATTCTCATAACTGGTGGGACTTGGCTGCTATCCACTATTTTTTTTTCAAATGCCTATTGTACGTGAGGCGTAAATCGCCGGTTTCTGTACGATTTAGTTAAAATTATCAGGTGTAATAGCTGAATATTCTTTTTCTACACTTCAAGACTTTTAAATTGATATATATATATAACATGCTATGGTAACTAAAAACTTTTTTTTTTGTCACCCACAGTATTGACCAGGCCGTCATCTTGGAAATATTAAGTTTAAAAACTTCAAAATTTGCCCAGTTGTCTAAAATGCCGAGATGTACCTGTGTGCCAAATTTCATGTTTCTAGCTATAGTAGTTTACAAGCATTCGCCCCGCGCTTCGCGCGGGGTTCATGCTTGCAATCAGTGGCTGTATATTATTACTATTTTATATCTATTACTATCATATTGGTTTATTGGGTAGGCAATTTCATTAAATATAATAGTATATACTTAATAATTTGTTTAGGTTAATATGGAAAATGAAAATTGCTTAACATTATATTAAAATACATTACTTGAAATTGGGTCCTCCCACAATATTGCAGGACTTTTTTCAAAATGATTATTAAATGAGGATAAAATTTAACTCCAACTCCCTTAATAGGGATTTCCTCGCCATCCGGAGGAAACATATAGCTAGGCCACACCTAAAACTAAAACGTAATCCTAAAAACAAAGACTATATTACATAAAATACTTGTAACTGTGTAGTAATGGATCGTAAACAATATTCCGTGTATAAGCAATTCCATCTGTAACCTGTTTCAGATGGTACCAAAACTTGTATTTACTATGATGTAAATTGGCCGAGGCTAAAGTTTAATTCAATATAACTATACATATAATAATACTAATAATAATAAATTTATCTATATATAAGCTTATAAAAATTATTATTGGTTAAAGAGTAAATATGAAGTTATTTATTTTTCTTTTTATTTGATTTTTATACATAATAATTTTTCTCAGAACAAAGGACAAATGTAAAGAATAATAAATATCCTATTTAAAGTGCGTTTGAGTAAGGTTTAAGCACCCGAATCGGAAATTAAATCAGTCAATAATTGCACTCGCCATTAGAGCTCAAAGTAAACATTTAACAAAAATTAATCAAATCTACAGTATATAAGAAAGAACTGATAGTCGTAACCGTAGGGTTTGTGCTAGGAATAGGTGGCCGTATCAGAGTCACAACATATTGGATAACATGTTGATGAGATAAATTGTTGGCCATGTCATGAAATAAAATACATTATATTTGAGTAGTTTTATTACAGAAAATTCCTCTGCCGGACTTGATAAATAATTTTAAAGATAATAAATAATAATGATAAAGACCTAAATCAACTTAACGTTCACGTCTAGAACACACAACT
>KZ653804.1:28106-38726 GCA_001010745.2 Gerris buenoi | reverse complement strand
ATGTACATGATTAAATTTCAGGCTGAGTGGTCCGCAGTCTTCAACGGGTTGGGAACCACTGTTCTAGATAAATAAAACAAAGATACTTTTTGCAAACGTGTTTCATTATTTTTACATCTTCTCTTTTAATTTTTTTAATGAATTTCGATTATCCGAACCACCCCTAAAAACATTAGTTCGGATATAATCAACGCTCTACTGTATTTATAATATGTATATGTATGTCAGTTGAGGCAATTGATTAATTTCATTTATATTTCCCATAGAGTTTGTTAAACCAAAAAATTCATTTTAGAGTAAAAAAACTTGAAAAATCATTTTCAAGTGAGATAAAAGAATCAACAGATATTAAATAAAAATCAAAGATACCTAAGATAAATATTTAAGACTGAATGAAAGCATCCTCTGGTACTAAGTCTCCTTTATACTGGTCCACAAATGACTGCAAAGCACATTCCATATCCCAAGATGTGCTTTTGAGAAACCTATTTGAAAAGAAAACAAAATTGTTGCAATAAATTAAGAAGAATTATTTTAGGTTATACAGGGTGTGCCAGAGAAACTCACTTATTTAAAAAAACATCTCAGTGGCGAATTTGGCGAGTAGAGGGGTGGTGGGAGGGAGTGCATCTAGAGGGGGAAGTCCCCAAGTTTATTTCCCCCTCTAGCCGGTTACCATCATGCTGTGGTCTAGACAGCTGCGGGCGTTCGCCCCTTCTTTTTGATGAGGCTCATGTTCACATTTCCGGCTGCGTCAACAGGTAAAACATGCGTTATTGGAGTGGTGAAAATCTATGTGAACTTCACGAGAAGCCACTTCATTGTGAACGAGTTACTGTCTGGTGTGCGATATCAGTAATGGGGATAATTGGTCCTTATTTTTTTTTAGGAAAACGAATGCGCAGTTTCCGTGAATGAAGCACGTTACAGGGGCATGATCGAGGATTTTTTTTTTTTTCCAAGCCTCGAAGAAATGGACATCATGGACGTGTGGTTTCAGCAGGATAGAGCCACAGCACGCACCGCACGAGACTCAATGGATTTGTTGAGACAACATTTTCCCGACCGCCTCATCTCTCTCAGAGGCGAGTCCCATGGCCGGCACGCTCTCCAGATTTGGCACCATGCGATTTTTTATATGGGGTTATTTGAAATCCCTGGTTAATGTTGATCGACCACGGACGATAGCTCACCTCAAGAACAACATTCGCGACGCCATTACCAACATACCCATTGATATGCTGCAAAGAGTGGAGAGGAACTTTAAAAATTGACTTGGTCAGTGTATAGACAATGGGGGTCGCCATTTGCCTGATTTCATTAGTCAAAACAGTATGAAAAAAAAAACTTGGGATGTGGTATTTTTGAAAATAAAAAGAATTAAAACAATAACCGAAGTACTTTTTTTTTTTATTGACCTTTCAAATAAGTAAGTTTCTCTGGCGTACCATGTAGATGTTACACAGACATGCATATTTTATTTACTAGATACATCGAATAAGAACCCAGTTCTCGAGAGTTCACCAAAATAACAATAATTTAAAGTGCGACTTTTCTACACTAACAAAGGAGCTATGATTACAAGTTCTAAGGTGATCTAGAACCAAAAACTCCATTTAATAAATTATTATTTTATAATATCATATGTTGTAAAGTAACACTTAAATAATTATAATAACCAAAGAAATTAACACACTTTAATGTTTTAGATATATAATTTTACACTTAAAGACACAGCACTAATTAAGACGTTTGATTATGGTCGCTCTCACACTCACACCAATACCTTAAAGTTAAAAATTAACAACACATACACAGTACTTCATAGATGTATAATATTATTTAATAAGGTTAACTAATAACTAAGATTGTACAAAGAAACTCACTGCTCACAATATGAAGTTTTCATGGATGTAAGTTCTTTGAACTGAGATAAGATATCTTCTCGGTCAGGATCAAATTTCTTCACTTCAAGCATTTTCATATTATCTCCGAAGGCACCCTAATAACATTAACCAATAAAAATGACATGTTTTGAGTTGATGATTAATGTACTAATAACTGGTTAATATATCATGAGTATGAGTATATCACAAGTTCAAAGCAGAGTTTTAAAGAAAGCAAAGCAAACCTTGGTCTGCTCTAGTGTGGCTGGGGTGATGCTGATCATCTGGTTAACTATCTTCCATTCCTTAAAGCTAGAATCAGGAGTGATATGTAGTAAGAATGTGAACCCAATCCAGTACATTCTTTCATATTTATCTCGGAAAATCCCAGCCATGTATATGTGTACTACTTTTTTGTCCTTATAAAAAGAGAAAACAAGAAATTAGAAAAATTATGAATAACTATTAAGACTTTGTATTTAAGAACAACTGATTTACTGAACGCTTTAAATACAACTGTACATAAGACAAATTATTTCTTCCTTATATACTAAATTTTGGCAGGTCATTTAAACAAGTTGACTTCAACCTGTCTACCTTATTGTTTTCGTTTTCCAACACTCCCTCCAAGGTTGACCAGGGTGAGGAGTCTGTGTTGTGATGCTGGAAGTGGTTTCGTCAATAAATCTGCTTTCTGCTGTTTCCCAGATATGTGTTGAATCTTGAATTCACCTTCTTGAACCTTCTCTCTAACATAGTGGTAACGGACATCTACATGTTTGGTAAGTTTGTGAAATGACGGGTTCTTTGCCAGTTTCACCGCTCCCATGTTGTCTACCCACAGAGTTGGAGTATCTTCTTCAACAGCTATATCTCTGAGAAGTCTTCTCAGCCACACTACTTCCTTTGCAGCTTCACTAGCAGCAATGTATTCTGNTACACTCAAAGGAATCACATTCAACATTTTCTATACACTCAAAGGAATCACATTCAACATTTTCTATACACTCAAAGGAATCACATTCAACATTTTCTATACACTCAAAGGAATCACATTCAACATTTTCTATACACTCAAAGGAATCACATTCAACATTTTCTATACACTCAAAGGAATCACATTCAACATTTTCTATACACTCAAAGGAATCACATTCAACATTTTCTATACACTCAAAGGAATCACATTCAACATTTTCTATACACTCAAAGGAATCACATTCAACATTTTCTATACACTCAAAGGAATCACATTCAACATTTTCTATACACTCAAAGGAATCACATTCAACATTTTCTATACACTCAAAGGAATCACATTCAACATTTTCTATACACTCAAAGGAATCACATTCAACATTTTCTATACACTCAAAGGAATCACATTCAACATTTTCTATACACTCAAAGGAATCACATTCAACATTTTCTATACACTCAAAGGAATCACATTCAACATTTTCTATACACTCAAAGGAATCACATTCAACATTTTCTATACACTCAAAGGAATCACATTCAACATTTTCTATACACTCAAAGGAATCACATTCAACATTTTCTATACACTCAAAGGAATCACATTCAACATTTTCTATACACTCAAAGGAATCACATTCAACATTTTCTATACACTCAAAGGAATCACATTCAACATTTTCTATACACTCAAAGGAATCACATTCAACATTTTCTATACACTCAAAGGAATCACATTCAACATTTTCTATACACTCAAAGGAATCACATTCAACATTTTCTATACACTCAAAGGAATCACATTCAACATTTTCTATACACTCAAAGGAATCACATTCAACATTTTCTATACACTCAAAGGAATCACATTCAACATTTTCTATACACTCAAAGGAATCACATTCAACATTTTCTATACACTCAAAGGAATCACATTCAACATTTTCTATACACTCAAAGGAATCACATTCAACATTTTCTATACACTCAAAGGAATCACATTCAACATTTTCTATACACTCAAAGGAATCACATTCAACATTTTCTATACACTCAAAGGAATCACATTCAACATTTTCTATACACTCAAAGGAATTACATTCAACATTTTCTATACACTCAAAGGAATCATATTCAACATTTTCTATACACTCAAAGGAATCACATTCAACATTTTCAATACAATCAAAGGAAATGTTTCATGTGCACAATCTTGTTAAAGAGAAAGGAATTAACAAAAAAAACATGTTTTCCCTGTATATATTGAAAAAGTGAAATATAGCTAAAAGTCAACAAGTGAAAATTACAAGTAAGCTAGTAAATGACTTATAATAGATTTGAACTTATATCACGACGAGAACAAAGTTTTAATGTCAACGAATGTCAAGGTTTCACCTTTTTAAACACGATTAACTAAGAATATCCGTAAATCCTTTAACATTAGTTGAAAGTATAAATTTAATGGAATACTCTGATGTGGAAGAGGCGGGGATTCTATATAGCGGATCTTCTCTAATGGATGGAAAGCCAGGAGAAAATATTCAGCAGGCTAAAATACCAAGAGAAGCTGCTAAAAAGGCCAATAGAAGTGTGAATATACCTTGACCCTCTTTGTTAAAAAAGTATTCACTATACTTGAAAACTTAAACACTTATCCGCCATTATAAAAAGACAGGCAAACTTTGTTCTGTTACATGTAATAGCCTCACGCTAACAATAGATTTTAAGCAAAGTTTTTACAACATAAATGCGATACATTCACACATGACAATAATATAGCAAATTGAAGAAATTTCTAAAAAACATTTCTATCTATTTCAAGAATTTAAAAATTTGTGTTTGACCTGGATCTATGCCCATTGAATATTTATTTGAAACATAATATCCTTTAAATATTGTTTTATATTTTATGTGCTGAATTATTAACACTCTGGAGCCTCTTCCGCGTTACATTAGAGTGGAGACCTCGTATTGCGCCCTTTTTGGGCTCTCTCTTTCCTTCTTTTCAGCTTTCAATTTTTACAAAAGTCTATGCACCTTATTACTCTTCTATTTTTTGCTATCGTGTAATTAATCATAAATTGATTAAATACTTATTTAAATTTAAATCAAATTATAATTATTATTAACTGCGGGAAATAGGCAGAGAAAAATAGACTCCAGCGCCGGGATTTGAACCACGGGCCTCTATATTTTTAGTATACCAACTAAGCTACACTGAAGAATAATTTCCTCTGTCGTTAATGATAACTTGTCCCGAATTTAAGCTTTCAATACTTATATGAATATAAGTATAAGTAATTCAAAATACTTATATGAATATTATATAGACTACATATATAATAATGAACTAATTAAAAAATATATTTGTGGATTGAAATAAGTATCACTCCATAATGAGAAAGGTTCGCTTGAGTTTGTCCAACCGATTGGTTTAGAATTTTTTGTTTTATTTATTATTTATTTAATTTATTATTATTATTATTATTATTTATTTTATTTTTTATTTTTTTCGAAATAAAAACCCCAAAGCTTTACAAGACATTAAAGAGAATGCAGGAATAAATAAAGACTTATTGCTCTAAAAAAATATGTTTATTCTACAAAGCCGGCTCTCAAACTTTCGTGGTAATCCCTAATAAGTGTGAGCAGATTAGTACAAAAAGTGGAAAATCAATCAGAGTAGTCTGAGACAGTGGTTTTCTCAAACCACATTGAAAGCTCTCTCTCATTGTATCGATTTTATTCAGAATTTTATTGAATATATGCCAATTTAAATCAGTTTATAAGTAGATTTATTTTTACTTTGGAATTATTTTCTATAGAAATGATATGTCTCTTGTTACAGGGTAAAAGTCACAGGTAACCCTTTCCTGTTGTTCAATAAGCTGTTCAATAATGTTGAGCAATTATAACTTGGGCCAAAAGAAAATTTAATTTAATACTGTTTGGTGAAATGAACTCTCTATTTTCGATTTTTATTTTAGTTATTTGGTTTAATTATAAATTAGTAGATATTCTAAAGAGGAACAAAAAATGTTTAACTTTATGTGGTACATATATCTACTTATGGGAGCAAGTACTGTTCCCATAATCAGGTATCAGGTTTGCTACACTTAATAAGTATAATATAACAAACATCCAAAAGTAGTAAATTAGAATGAATCTAAATTAATTAGTGTAAAAGTCTTGTTTGCTTACTTAGCGTTGCTACTTAGAGTCTGTTGCTTACTTAGCTTCAAAAGNTTTTTGAGTTTACCACATTTTTTTGAATTGCGCATGCGCAAATCTAATTATGGACTTCTGTATATTTTTCCTGAGGTTGGGTCAAAAAGTTGCACCAGTGTTTCAAATTTCAGCTTTTTAGCTTAAATGGTTCGGGCGCTATGAACCAAAGAGTGACGGACAGACGGACACATCACCCTCAGCATAAGGGTTTTGAGAAGTATCTACAAAACCCTAAAAAGGTTTTTTCTATCAATATGGTTCACAAAGTATGGCATCATAGCACCCTTGGGAGCTGAGGTTTCCACAAGGGTGTCACAAAATATAACTAAATTTACTTTCTTTTCAACTTTTGTAGTGTTATATACTTACAATATTTTCTCTTATAAACTAATTTAAAATAAATATTGATAGCTTACTATGTAATAAGGGACATCGACCGTGGTAGTTGAAGGATCAAGTTGAAGACATGGGAGGGAACTTAAAATATGAGAAATATGAGATGGGCCAGTCTGGAAGCTATCAACAGTTTTTCCATAGTTACTCATCCTCAGTATATTTCGACTCAGGTATTGGAACACATGACTACAAAAAAAAAAAAATAAAAAAAAAAATAAATAAATAAATAAATAAATAAACAAACACACAAAATAATTTTTTTCTTAAAAATAAAATGTAAAGTTTTATTGAGTGTAAGCGAGCTTCTTTACATTCAACGAAATATGCATCTTGGTGTCTGTCTGTGTGTAACGTTTATGTGTCTGATGATAACTTGAGAAAAAGTTGACTGATTAGGTTAAAATTTGGTATCCATGTTCCTTTTACTAATATTCAGGCTAAGTTCGTTGGACAGAGTGATCCGTCCAAGAGTAAACGCAAGCTTCAATTTTAAAATCGTAATTTCAGGACGGGAAAAATTTCGATCATCACCTATTCGATGAGACAGATTTTTTTTTTCAAATAACATTTTTTAGAAAAACCAACAACACTGCTATGAATTAATAAAGATCGCTAAAACTATTAAAGCGGACCTAAACGTTTAAAATAGAGAAAACCATTTTTACCGATATCTAACTTCTAACGAAACGATTAACGATTTTAATAAAACTTCATATACATCGTCTAATGTACAATTGAAACAGGCATGTAAAATTTCAAGTTGATACAAACAAAAGTTTTTGCGTTTTGAAGTGATACATTTATAGTAATTGTTGCAAAGCTACAGTGGGTGGTTAAGATTCTAATAGTCGTGTAGTGTATAGGTTTGTTTAGGAAGTAAAGCTTTGTACCAATTACCCCCACTTGGTGCCCCGTAAACTTTGCTGCACTGCCCTCTTCCACTTATCTTTAACTATGAAATTCAGCATGATTAATAAATTTCAATATTCAGTATTTCATTACAATACGCTCCCTTCATGATAGAGCCATGCGATGCCTAGTTAATAAACAAGATCGCTTTCTAATATACCATTAACAAATTTTGGTATGCAGGAATAATTATTAATGGTTTGACCATTTGTAATTAGTACTAAGATGAAAACAACGGCATTAAGGATGATTCACATTACTGCGTGTCATGGCTGGGCCTTGCCTGTGCCGGGTTGTTTCCGCTGGATGCCGACCAGGCTAGTCATACATATTATATCGGGCGGTTAACGAGTCTTTTTTGGAGAACCGTGTCCACGTCTGCCCACCACCCAATTCATGTTACGACGTGCCGTAGCCGGGTCAAGCCGGAGCAGGGAAAGAATAACACTGACATTTTGACGCTGAGCCCCGGCACAGACTCAGCCTGTTCAAACATGAATGTGTTCATAGAAAAGTATACTAGTATTCTTAGACCGTGCCCCGTCCGTTACACATCCCAGCCATGACACGGTGTAATGTGAATCATCCTTTAGTTTTTGAAAATTATCATAAAAAAAAAAAAAAAATTATTCAAAAGTATAAAAAAATGTTTTGTTTAAACATATGACTCTTTCACTAATAATTATTGAAATTCTCACTTTCCTTACAAAGTTTCAAATGGTTTTTAATTGACCATGTAAACTATATATTATACTCATGAGTAGAGTTCGGATTTTACATATTTTTTTTTTTATTGCCCCAATTGATTTTTCTTTACGAATTATGATGTTTAGAAAGCACTAGGCCACTTTAAATTAAAATTTAAAATTTCATATTTTGCATATTTCGGGCATTATTGCATATAATTGCATATTTCCGGCATAAGTGCATATTAATGAATATTTTCCCATAAATATTCTATTTTTTGAGAGAAATTTCCACTGAGGTCCATATTTTATATCATGTTTCAAGTCAAACATAAATATTATCTAGGTACCAAAACCCTTTTGAGGATTAGAAGTCATTCACTGTGNCATTTTCCTACCTTCAATATCATATACTTTTTTTTATCTAGACATGCCTCGTAGCATCGTAGCAAATTAAATGTGTCTTCAACAATTTGATTCAACATTTATTAATTTCCCCTTGGGTTTCATTCAGTAGCTTAAGCTCCTTTCTTCAGCACAGAAAAATAAAAAATGTATGCAAAAAAAAAAAAAAAATCCTTCTTTGTATTCTTTGCACACTTAAGTATGATCTTATAATTAAAATATATTAAACATCTTAAATTAATTAATTTATTTTTAATTTTATTTAATTATCAAACCATCATAATACTTAATATCTCTCTACATACTGCGCATTTTAAATTTAAAGAAAAAACTAACAATAACTTTACAAAGGTGAAATTAGAGTTGAATTATGTACTTACAAGTTTCTCAAGCAAAGGAAAGATTGTCTTTATAGACTTTATATACTCAGGTAGCGGCGTGGCACAGATTGGATTACCTTCCAACCATAGAATCTTTATTCCCTTAGGTAAAATTGGCATCATATCAGACCAAGTAATCTAAAAAATAAATAGAAAAAACAATTTTATCTACCTTTTTAGAAACGTTTACCTAGGATTATCTCAGAATAAAAGAAATACTTTGAATAATTAAGTAGTAAATTTTTAACCGATTTAAATCAAAAGAGTTCTAAAAATGCTAAATGCAGAATGTTTATGCTGAAAAAGAGATTGTTTAAATATTAAATAGGTGAGTTGACAAGGTTAACACTCTTCAACCCTACTTTCT
Organism: Gerris buenoi; assembly: GCA_001010745.2. Taxonomy (NCBI): domain Eukaryota; kingdom Metazoa; phylum Arthropoda; class Insecta; order Hemiptera; family Gerridae; genus Gerris; species Gerris buenoi. The sequence goes on along the minus strand of KZ653804.1, from coordinate 29,491 downwards.
TGTTAACTTTGGTCCCTTACTGCTAAATGGAAACTGAAAAATATAATTTATTTTTCACTCCCCCTTCTTGCATTGCTAGTTTACATGGAGCCAATATTGAAAAATAAATGCTAGGTAGTCGAGAAGAGACTAAAAAAAAATCCATTCTTGAGCAAGAATAATAAGAGACCCAACGAAATTGATTAATTTTTTTTTCAGAAGTGAGCTCGAACATGTTGCGCAATTTTTAGGCTTATAAGAAAGCTATGTGCCACAATAATTGGCATACATTTTTTTAAAATAAATTAAATCCTTATTGAATTAAAAACTTACTCAGAATTGTCTGTGTTGGGAGGCAAGTTACATGAAACAGATAACGAAGCATTTTTATGATACATGTGGACCATGAAATTTCTCCTATCATACTTAGAAAACCAATTAAAATAATGATGAAGATATTGATCCACTAACTGATGAGATGATAAATTTATAAAACTGTTCTTCATTATATATGGTGCTTCAATCTCTGGATATATGGTCACACCATCCTGAAAATACATACATCTATTATTATCTCAATAAATTATACTGGCTCTGAAGTAACTTGATTGACCCGATGTCAAACTAAAATAACAAACAGGTAAATAATTCTACAAATATCTCATGATTCTCTTCCCGTGCTCTTAGTGACCAGCACTTCAAAAGGTAGAACGTACATGAAATGCATCTTAATAAAAAGCTCCCCAAATTGGAGATAATGACTTATTTGGAGTCAGATGTGGATCTTTTTAGGGTAATAAAAAATCGTACTCAGATTTTTATATTGAGTGGCAATGTTTTGGCATCACCTGCCATTTTCAAGCCTACACAAATTAAATAATTTTATTAAGACAAAAACACCAAAAATTGTAACAATACTAAGCTAAATCTACTAATGTTTAACACATACCTTCTAATTGGCTATTGTGAGGATCGTTAACATGTTAATAGCCATTTAGAAGGTATGTGTTAAACATTAGTAGATGTAGCTGAGTTTTGTTAAGATTTTTGGTGTTTTTTTATTAATAAAATTATTTCTTCCGTGGTAGGCTGTGAAATAGTAACTTTAGAGCCTAAAAAACATAGCTAAAATCCATTTTTTCATTACGCTGACTTAAAAATCTTTTCATTACTCCTAGCAGTAAAGAAAAAAAAATGTATGTCCTAGGACGAAAAAAAAATTCTTTTACAGCTGATAGTTAACTAAACTTCTGTTTTTAGCACTGCAATCTTTGTAGAAATGCTTAGTACGATTAAATTCCGCTATATGTCAATGCGTTTTATTTTTCTTTTCTTATAGTGTAACCTCTTTTTAAGGTTTGTTTTTTTTAAATCTTAAGTATGTACTAATATTTGTTATTATTATA